>QLPD01007964.1:0-11683 GCA_003314085.1 Hymenopellis raphanipes | reverse complement strand
GGCGAGTCCTTTTATGCAAAGGGCTTTAACGTGTTTTGAGCAGAAATCGGGATCTCTCGCGAGACGCGATTTGCATGATTCGACAAAGAGACGTTGCGCGGTTTCGCCGTCGAGAATTACTGTGTGATAGAGGATGGGTTCAATCCTAGTGACACGCGGGTGAGCTACCGTCGCTATCGGATGAGATGTCATGCTTACCACTCTCGTACTGTTTTTGACACACAGACCAGACGATGCGCAGAATCCCGGTGAAGGAGCGCCGTCGTCTCAAGGATAGAACGAGCAACGTCGATGGGCAGGTCTGGAAAAGAATGCACGGCAGCTTGATGCACTTCTTGAGAGAGTTCCATACGGACTATCTGACCGAAAAGACAAAGCGAGATGATGGTGGTTGGTTGGGAGACGTGCGCGGCAAACGCCGGATGATTCAAATAGCTGCATCGCCCCCTCACAGGTACACTCAGCTTCGCCTCAGTCCACTTTCTCGACAGTGCGTTGGCGTGAAATGTTAAATTAAATTCGGCGTTTCCTTAGTACTTGTAACTTCTGTACACTAAGATCTGGGCAGTCATTCTGCCTCTTATCCGCGGAACACAGTTGGTCCTGGGACCTGTACACAAGCTAATCAAGAAAGGAACAGCTTCTAGACGAAGAATCCTTACCACATATGCTGTTGGAGTTGGGTAGTAAATGTTTACCGTAAGACTGGGGTCTACGAACGGCTTCAGATGGCGTCAACAGACGAACTTGGCAGAAGTGCTCACCATCAGCAGCGACGTAACCTGGGATGGAGACCTTGGTGGGATTCGCAGAGCCGCCGCCGGTGATCGAGATTTGGGCGCATGAGATGTACCACTGAGGTGCACCAACGACGTGCAGCCCAATTTGTTCGATGCGGAGCAGATACTGAGGAGCGTCATCAATGAGTTATTCGAACAGACTATTCCCGACAAACCTCTCCAGCAGGAACGCTAGCAGGAATCGTCGTGTTAAGCGCACCCAGCTGATAGTCGACGAATGCAAAAGGGTTGAATGTTGCGCCCCATTCGGCAATCTAAGGATATGTACTCAGTGTTAGCCTGCAGATATGACGAGTATACAAGCCTTAAACCAGTTAGCGCCGCTTCCGTCCCATGCCGCAGCCGTTGAGGGAGCCTTTCCGAGGTATATGGCGGCCGGTCCTTGGTGATATAACGTATTGTCAAGAATGAAGCCAACCAGGCTCCCTGCGGCGACCGACACCGTCTCTGTCGCGATGCCCGGGTTGGCATTGCAGGTTATATCCTTAGACGTGACATCCTCGACCGGAGAGTTGCTGACTGGCATGCGAATCGCTGCACTAGAGCTTGTACCACTACCAGTGACCAAGGTCGTCCATATGTCTACGGGATGAATAAATACGGCGTCAAAGTTGAATGAAATTCTGACTCACAATGGGCAGAAACAGCTTGAGAAAGAAGGGGAATGAGGAGGGCAGTGAAAAGCTTCATTCTGAGGTGCTCGATATGAAGGAAGACTTGAGAAAACGTTTAAATACCTTCATTTTCATAAATTTCCGAACTAAAATGCGAGTTTAGTCCGCACAGAGGCTGTAGACGTCACCTGGTAAAAAGGGAATAAGCACATGTTCATCCAACTTGTGAAGAACCGGGTGCAGCTGGTCGAAAGTCCATGCTAGTGAAGAGAGCCAGTACCGATTTGATGGATTCGTCATTAGGAACAAGAGAGTTTCTCCTGAAAGGCACATCGAGACGAGAACCACAAGCAATCATGAGGATAAATAGCTCACCGATATTTAGCCCAACCAATACGAACAGGTTGATAGAAGTCCCGGTGGCTCGTGTTGCAAGACTAAAACGCAAAAATGGTCGTAGACGCTTCATTGAAGACAGTTCCCTTCTAGTAGCGCTGACGGAAGGGATACTGCACAAGTTTTTAGCGCGAAAAATCGGTCTATTCCTCACCCAAATGACGGTTACAAGTAAGTAATTTGCACATGGTCGAATCATTCGGTCCGCAGAAGCAGTCTGATGGAAGGACGACTAGATTTGGGACATTTGAGCTTTGTATCCTGGCAGTTCTGCTCTTTGACATTTGCAAAAGCAGGGCCTCGTGATGGCTGGAGACAAGAGGCGTCGGCAGATGCCGGCACTGCTCGATTATTTGAAGCATCTCGACTCAGACTCAGTACAACCACTCACCATCTGGAACGAAGCGGTTCATTATTTGTGGCCTGAGCGCCTCTGAGGATGGTGCAAACCCCCAGAGGCGAAGCCGATCCATCGGAACTTGACCCGGACACGGACACGTGGTTCGACTCCTCTTGGCCGTCAACTCCCATCTGGTTGAAAATCATTTCTTTTCCGCATCATGCTTTGACGCTATCTGGCCGTTCTTCCTCTCAATGATTCTACTTCGAAGATGTTCGACGAACGACCATCATACAGTACGCTTTATCAGCGGTCTGGCGGCCGAATCTGAATGCTTGACCGACCAATCCTTCGTCTAAGCTTTGAAAGGATCAATTACGTTTCCAATCATTTCCATGCACTGCTTTTTCAATTGTGTCTCTTTCTTTCCTTTGAAGTTTTTGTATCGGCCAATTTATGTACAGGTCTTGCACTGCATGCTTTTGGCGTTGCACTGATCTCTGGCCCTTCGGTGAATACTACGCGAAGGCCTGATTTTTTTCTACAAAGCGTCTTTGTAAGATGCAGACCTTTCAGTCGATCGCAGCGTTATCACTTCAACGAACCTTTGTTCCCAAAATGATCAAGTGCCACTGCGATTCGGTCAAAAGACGCGATGGAAAGGCGCGACACGCCCATTCCTTCCCGACTTTTTACTTCCACTTAGCGCGCACTTTCTTTCCCCAGCCAGCTACACCAGTCTTTTTCGATCTCCCCCACTCTATTGATACCCCCATCCCACGCCCGTTCTTCGTCTCTACGGTAAAGTAGGAATATCTCTGCCAGTTCCATATCCAAGCTAACTGATTGGCTGTCTAGGACCGTTCAACGCGTCACTCACCTTACCGTCGAGCATCGACGTGGGACGTATACCCTCTTCCTATTATATACTTATCCACACCCCGCCGCCAAGCGCTCTGTCCAGAACGAGTCAATGAAGCTCCCAGGTGGCATGTTGAACTCTACTAATGGAGCGAAGCACACTCCAGAGAGGACGGGCATGCCACAGAAAGCCCATCCGTCGTCTAGCCTTGGACAACCTATCCCTTCTACTCCCTACGACACTTCGTTCACAGCCGCGAAGGCTTGGCATGGGTCTCTATCGCGTAAAGCTAAGCCCTCGAAGGCTCAAGCCACCGCCTCGAACAGTATTTCCTTGAAAGCGGACAAAGAGAATTCCTTTAGGCCCGTCCCAAGGAGCGCTCCCCCCGCTCTCGGGCGGCAGCGGTCCAGGTCGTCTGTGTCTTCTTTGCCAGGTACATCAGGAAAGCCAGCCCGCGCGAAGGTTCAGCAGGCGTCCGACAAGCACACACTCTGGCCTTCACTTTCTACCTCCACGCAACCGCCTCCCACTCCGCGCGCCAATTTGAAACACGGCCGTGAATCATCCCCTGTCTCCCAGTCGCCTCCTGGGAAGAAACAGAAGACGTCCTCCGAGTCCGAGACCTCATCTGCCCTCTCTCAGAACAACGAGACGTCGGACTGGGAAGATGGTGAACTTGGAAATGTTCACGAAGAACCTAGTTTCGGGAATGTGGCCAGCGGCACGGGGCTTCAGCAGGAGCTGATGATCACCGATGCGAACGGCGCGACTGACGCCGCCTCAGGATCCGCAGACGTTGAAAGCGCAGCACCACTGACCGACCAAGTTGAAGCGAACGAAGGAGGCAACGCCAGTACTGACCAGCCCGGTTGTTTTCATGATATGAGCATGAAACAGACCGCGTTAGCGCGGACGATGCAAGAATACGAGAATCAGCCCATGGAGCGCTCTATAGTCATGGGCCTTGAAAAACACAAATATCCTCGTTTCAACGATTGGTATAATCGTCGCCCTTAGGCAAGGAGTGTACTACGGCCACTATGAACACTGTATTTGTATCTATCTCTTATCTGTACTTGTATCCGAAGTTCTATTATTTATTGCATTGACTGGCGTTGGATCGCCGCGAGCATTTCAAGTGCTTGACACTTAAGTGCGAAAAGCACGAACGTACACCTCAAAGTAGCAGTGAAATCTAAATCCTATAATCAGATTCATCGCCTGCAGCACTATCGGCGCGTCCGGTCATGGTGCCAGTTTATACTCCAGCGATTCCGAATGGGACTGAGCATGGATTCATACCAGTGCCTGTAGACGAGGGAAACACCACGCAGTGCGGCGGTAGTTTGAACGATTCGTGAAACAGCGTTATCCGACATACAAATGTCCGAAACGTACACAAAGGCGACAAGTAATGATAACACGTATACAACGGAGAAGCAGACCCCAGCTTCGCTAAGAGTATTTCGGAGGTTCTAGTACTTTCTCCATATCCGAGTCCGCAGGTTCATCGCTGCTTCCTAAACCTAGGGGTGTGTATGTAAGGCTATATCATGTAAAAGAACATTTTGCGAACTTACCAGCATGAGGCGGCTTCTTCTGGGTCAATACAAAACGCGAGCCTTGGTGTTGTCGTCTTCGACGCCACCAGAAAAGAGCAAGGATCACCAAACCGACGAAAGCAAGGCCTCCTATGACTCCTCCCACAATAGCGCCAACGTGCTTATTGGATTTGCCCGAGTCGGAACGGGGCATATCCTCAATGCTATCGAATATGGCTTCGTAGGTCGCGAAATCGAATCCGATTGAGTAATCGTCGGTCATCTCACTAATGTTGAGCGTCAACCTGTGTATTCCTTGCGCCAATAAACCAGAGAAGCCGCCAATCTCATACACGCCAACGGCATTCGTGTCGTTATTGGAAATGCCATTGAATGTGAAGCGCGCCTGGCCGAGCGTGGATCCAAGGGATTCGAGCAAGCCGCTTAACGTTACGCTTCCATTCTGCGAAAATGGCAGCATATAATAGATGAACACCGACGCTCCTGTAATGGGAAATTAGCCGCCAGACGAAGCGCCTCGTGTTGACCTTACCTGGGAACTCGAAAGTCAAGCTATCTCCAACCTGTCCTGTAAAATGGACGGTATCTTTATAAGCGCTACGCCCATTCGGAAAGGTAGCCGGCTCTAGGACGGTGGATAGCCACCCATCGCCAGTGTAAGTTATCGCGCTGTCTCCATCATCGAGTATGACGTTGCGCCCCTTCATCTTTGTGGAGGTCCCTGCGACGACTGTGAGATAGTCGAACGTGGGGGTTAACGACGCATTAGCAGCGGTAGCGTAGATAATGGTATGTTCCTCGTCGGAAAGATCGGTAAATGATGAGCCGAGCGGAACCGCCTCATGGCCATCAAGAGTGAGGCTGTAGTTCGTCGTTGGCTGGCTGTAGGTGACAGGAACGTCCACCGCCGTACCTAAAAAGGTATTCAATAACGCAAATAAATAACGCAGGGAAAAAACTTGCCATTGAACGTGTACTCAAACCATCCATTGCTGCAGTCGGTATCGTTCGCTATCGTGGACCAAGTTCCTTCATAAAATGTGTCATTGAGATCGTGCACATTGCCGACCCGTGTGGTGGAACAAAGATACTTGAGGTCGCGGTCGCGGTCATCGACGATGTAGGTCACCGTGGTCATGATGGGGCGTACAACAGCATGAATTCGACGACCACAAGGTTCATATAAAGGCGATGTCTATCAACACGTGTTACGTACAGGTTGAAGGGTGATCACCACGGAGCATCAACGAAGCGTACTTGGAGATTGTGCCTAGGCCCTTGGACGGTCAAACCTTCAAGTCATCCGGTAGAATTGAACATCTACGCGGCGTGAGTAGGTCAATCCCTTCGGAAATTTGTAGCTTTTCCCTACCTGGAGATTCCGGTGCTTCGAGCTCGCTACGCAGTTGAGCGGCTCATCCTGTTCATTGACTGATGGTCCCACTCAACACGCCGTTACACGGAGCACTAGTTAGTCTGAGAAACTGTCAGCTTAGAAGCCAGTTTTCGGGGGCATATGAACGGTACCGAAGAAGCTAAGACTGTTTCTGAGCAATTGATTTCTGTGAAAGTAGAAATTTGCCGCGGCTTTGCGACGGCCAGAGCATGGGTCTTTTTTCATCATGGAGGCAGAGCAAAGAACGCGTGCTAACCCTAACCTTATGACTCTGAGCCACGTGCCTACCGCCGCGCACGTGGTCTGGTTGACCTGGGTCCTGCATCGCGATTTACGACTTGTGACTTGAAGTCGGACTGGCGGCGTGTTTTCTAACGCACGCGAGGACAGAGACGCGACCTTGAAAGATGGTCCCTTCTCACAATCGAAAGGTCTACCCCCGGGTCTTCAAAAGTGGGTACAGGCCAACTCCTTTAATGAGGCTTACGCCAATAAGCAGTGGAACACTGCGTCTATACGCATCGTATCGGCTCCTTGGAGTTGTAGATTAAACATGGGCCAATAAGGCATAGAAATTGGGCGATAACAACAAATGGCATCGGCAAGGCATCTATAACTACAATACAAGCTTCATGTACATACACTACAGACAAACAAAAAGCGAGAGAACTGTCTAATCACCAGTGAAAGACTTTTCGACTGTACGAGATCTAGCGTCCTGGAAGTCTGACAATCAGTCCCTATCATAAAACCGATTATCCTGCACATTGGCCATATTGATATGGTCATTGTCGCCCGAATATTGTCGACGAGCAGCCCACCCACCCTTTCGCATTTCGGCCTCTTGCCTATATTGCTTCCGGAGGAAAGCCAGTCCGGCCAGGTAGAGCACGGGCATTAGCTACTGAGGCATCAGCATGTATCAAGGGAAGTGAGACGAGGAACTCACGACAACCCAAATATACCACACGACGTCCACGGAGTGAGGCACATCACCACGCCCGGTGGTATTCGGCCACTCAATCTTGTACCCCGACCGCACTTGATAGAACGCCAGCGAGATGATAAGCAATCCGAATACCGCGTGGAAGTAATTCTGTGGCGGACGGCGGCTAGCGTGTTTAGGCTTGACGTAGTGTATAAACGCCCCAACTCCGCACTGCACGAAATACAACACAAAGATCGCCACACCCCAACGCTAGGTTGCAGATTAGGATAAGAATATGGTGGGAAACCGTGGTACGAACCTTATGGTCATCGTCCAGATGCAAAGCCTTGGCAGACGTGACACTCTGTACGCCCAGCGCGAAACCGATAACAATCATCGTGCCAGCTGTGAATTGAATGGATTAGTACCGTAACGTTTATCTCGGACAAAAGTGGGTCGCCTTCACCTAACGCGAACTGCGATATCCAGTGTCCAGTGTACCACATCGGGGAGAAGGTCCTCAGGTATCGGGCGAGAAGTGAGCCGAAGGGGAGGAACAACAGGAACCCAATGCTGCAGAAGACGGCATGCGCAACGATGAGGCGCTGGTACGGCTGCAAAGGTATGTCGCTCGTTGGACCTGAATCTGATCCCGAGCTTGAGCCTGATCCCGACGTGCCCGTACCCGACGTTCCAGTGGGCGTACTTGCGCCGTTCGTACCCGAAGCTGTTGCAGTCGCGCTGAGGCTCCCAGTCAAGTCGAGAGAAAGCGTGCCATAGTCGAGATGCTGCTGGATGGAAGCGCTCTCACTCGATGAGCCAGGGTTCGTAATCCCGAAAGCATATATGACACTCTGCGTCGTGTCCTGGTTCGCCTAGAGTCCAAGTGGGTAATTAGACCATGTCAGTAAGAATTCGAACCCAAACGTACGTTAATGGTGAACGTAAGTGTCGTATCAGTGTCAGACGTCTGCCACGGAACAACATAAGCAACGGTGATGGGAGCTTTTACGGTGATAACGCACCGAACTGAGGCCCTGTTGAAGCGTTGCTAGGCGGTCGGGGCTGCTGACGACGCTCGGCATGGCGTACTGTGTCGCCTCGCGTTGGGAGAGCGTAATGGATCCGTCGCTATTCGCCCACATAATGACCATAGGGGAGTTGAGCATGCGGTCCCCGAAACCCCTGATGAGAAAGTCCATGAGAGACTACGAAAGCACAGCGAAGAAGAACGTACATGCCCATCCAGCCAGGCGTTCGTCGGTTCAAACTGGATAGTTGGTCTGGTGGAAGGCAATAAATGAAAGGCGGGACGATGAAAATGAAGGACGAGTACATTCGACCGTGGTGCCATTGACGATGGCAGTAATGCACATATACTAGCAGAGAAATCAGACGTGGTTTTCAGCGAAAGACATGGAAGAAAAACGCACCCGGCCGCATTGTTTGTCACCCGTCGCCCTCGCACTGAGATCCTACGCGTACTCGTCATATACTACTCGAAAGTCTCTTTCAAAAAGACGAACCCTCGCCGCTACAAGCCCTGCCGTTCCAGCCAGAAAAGACAGTATGGTGGTGAGAAACATGAAGGGAAGGTGCTGGTGCCCCTACCCCTCGACGCGTTATATACGTGATAGGGGTGATGGGATTGGTGCCCGTGTAACAGGTTCAAAGGATGAAGGTCCCTGTCATCCGATCACCGTTCTCCCCGCCACTGAATACGCCCAGCCAACCAGAGGGCAAGCGATCATCGTAGGTAGAACGGAGAAGAGATAGAATGGGGAATGCGGTATCAGTGCGCAGTCATCAAGAACGTTACTAGCACTGGTAATTAATTAGCTGAACCAATGAGGGCGATCCGCAGCATTGACCCACCTCAAGAAGCTTCAAGAGCAGGAAGAATGCCGTCCTGAGGAGGCCAGCGCGTTTTTCATCATGGGTAACTTAAAGATGGAACCATTCCAGGCGGTGGAAAATGCTGTACAAGATTTAGAGGAAATGGTGAGAGTGGGAAATGTAGGCATATTGAAAGGACAGCGATTGCAATGCGGCGAGGACAATGGAGAAGAAGAAGAACGGACAAAAGCATCCGAAGCCTATTCCGAACCCTAACCCAGGGTAGCTCCCGCCATGGATCAAACACGAAACCAATTGGTTGAACTATCAAAACAGGGAGTACACGGGTTAACAAACAATCGAGTTGAATCGACGAGAAGTGTGTGAAACGAGGGAATGGTAACTACTTAAAGTGCGTTATAAAAGTAAATCAGAGCCTTCACGCCGTGGCGCAAGTCGGGTCCACCGTATCGTCATCCTGGTGATTCTGCGCGTTCAATCCCAGTCCACGGCTGGCAAACTCTCTCTGGAGTGTGCATGTATTCGCACCGTTGTAACGGAGCGCATCAGCCTGGTACCACGCGTCACGGGCGGACAGGACTGATAGTGGCGTCAGAGGAGACAGTACAGACAAAGGCGGGCGAGAAACGTACAGTTTGGATTGCACGGCTGGAGCTGGAGCGCATCAAGGAAGAGGTGAAGGAAGACAACGTTTCCGCCCGTTCCGGTGGGATCGGTCTTGGCGAAGAAAGAGAATCCATGGTCATCTACGAGAGCGGCGAGGACATTGTGTAACATGTTCGCCCAAACTTCACCGATGTCTAAGAGGGATCATCAGTGCGCGCAAAATAATAGCAAGCTGAGCTGAATTGACCATGAGTTTGAAAGCGGGTTTGCAGATCGGAGTACCGGAGAGGATTTACGTTCCTAAGAATCTCTTCAGGCATCGCGCACATGGAAAAGATATACACATACGGATTCGTGGAATACGGGTGCGATCGAGCGCCTGCAGAGAGATTTAGAGCCCATGCTGCAAACACAAAGTCTCCGATTCCAGGGGTGCTGGCAACCCAGCCGTGAAACATGATCAGCGGCAAGAATGATATCTTTTCAGTATCACCAACTCGGCCATAGCGTCTGACCATCCTTCACCCAACCCTTGTGCTTCATTCGTGAGTAAACAGGCGGCAGTTCCTCCCCCCGTCATCCGGTTCGTGACACCGTGGGTGAACTCGTGGATGATCAAATCGTTCTGTAGATCACCATCACGGAAAGGCTGGGACAGTAAGCAGAACAGTACGTAGAACCGCTAAGGTCTTACATTGCTGCGGTTGAATAATAATAATCCTGCAGAAGGAAGATTACATAGATGCGGCTCGAGCAGTCGTTGAAAACCTACGCATACGACCAGACGTCCCACTGAGCATGTGTTAGCACAATAAATGGAGTAACAGGGAACAACAACATACTCCGGCGGTGTTGCAAAAAATGCGTTGTTAAAGCCATTAGCATCTTGGACAGAAATGCTAACGGGATCCAGCCCAAGGCCACCTTGACCAAAGTTATTGGACTGGAAGTTGAAGGATCTCTGGAGCAAAGATGAACATCAGGACACGGCGATATAGGAATGATGAGAAACATGCCTCCGTGAACCCATACCTAGAGCTTCGTCAAAACGATGAAAGAGTGTAAGAACAATCGGGCGTACAAATACTGTACTATTACGACCGGATGCACACGGCTTGTGACGTGTGATGCCATGAACATGTTTGGGGTTATGTCCACAGCCGGCAAAGTGCTGTGACATATGTTCACAGTATTTACTTGTAGGCTAATTTTTGAGGTAAATAGCACTGAAATAGACCTAATTTTCACTCCAATGATCATTTTCAGTGGGAATACACTAAAAAGCACACAAAAATGGTAAAAACGGCTCTGAGAACGAAAATTTCGGAAAATCCCGGTTTTGTGACCATTTTGGCACATGTTCACAGGGTCTTGTGACCTGTGAGCAATGCCAATTAGGTTCGCGTCATCAGGCCTTGTGACCTGTGACGTGTGCAACCGGTCGTAATAGTACAGTATGTGATGTCATGCATGCTGTTGACAACGTAGAACGCGTTTGTTCGGCCAGCATCAACATTGGTACCAATCCTAGGATCTATGGTCAGGTCTACCGGGAACTCGAAACCAGGTCCGCTAGCGTTTGTGCCCGTCGTGAACGCAAAGGCATTGTTGCCTCTGAAAGAAAATGTCAGGGTGGGTTTGCCAAACAACCAAAAAAAATTACATTGTCGTGCTGAAAAGGTGCTTGAATGGTCACTCGGAATATAGACACGCTTCGAAAATACCCACTTGGTTTCGCCGGTCCCGTCGTCAGACCATCCCAAGGGCGAAGCGGAAAGATTCTCAGGGTTAACAACACGAACTTGACCATTGACTGCAATACTTTGGTTCTCGATGGGAACAACGAGATACTGGACACGATCAGGTCATAGAGCCAATACTACAAACGGCTACGCACCGTGGCCTGGGCAACGTAGTCAACAACAGAGACAAGTTCCCCAGAATGCGCGTCCACGAATGCGTTGTACCATGTATTGGCAGTGTCATTGCGTATCTGTACGGCGTGTGCGAGGACCGTCGAGTTATCTTCCTTGACGACGTAGTTCAAAGCGGGTTCCAAGTCGTTGTATTGGCCCCCGAGCATTCTCTCAGCAGTAGATATAGCGTCCTCGACAGCGATGGATGGCGTCGAGGGGGCAATGCTCGCTAAGAATATGTGAGGCTATAGTATTAAGAGAGGTCATAAAACGTACAGTAGGAAACGAACGAGGACCCATACGAAACGACCTGTGGATAAAGTCTCAAAACTGGGAAAGCTCGTCTCGCGATGATGGACAAACCTTGTCATCCTTCATCGCAACGTTAGCGACTGCATTGGCGAAA
>QLPD01007963.1:0-21818 GCA_003314085.1 Hymenopellis raphanipes | reverse complement strand
TCATAGCATACAACGATCGTCAACTTGGCGGTGTTAACGTTTCAGGTCACCAATTCACGGAGAGTTGGGACCCGTCCGTATGCCGTCTACCATGACCAGGAATGCGCCGCCGAGGCCTCTATCGCAGTCTACATTCACATCCCTCTTGAGCCGGAGCTCAAGCCAAACGGTCCGTCCCTGCGCTGCGGTTGTACACCCTTGTCATTGAATGACAGTCATCGTCAAGGCGGAAAGAATTAGAGACTCCATGACGAACGGAGTAAAGAGGAGTCGTATGTCCTTCAAAACCTCTGCGAAACGTAGGCACTACAGGCTTCTTAACGTTAATGAATGCTCAATGGCGCTAGCTACGTTCCAATGGATACGCGGCGAGCTTATCGGCAAGGGCAGTTACGGACGCGTGTATCTGGCCCTCAACGCAACGACTGGAGACGTCATGGCTGTTAAACAGGTGGAATTACCACACAAGGCAACAGAGGCGACAAAGCAGCAAAGAGAGGTCATGGAAGCTCTCAAGTTCGAAGGCGCGACGCTGTACGATCTCGATCATCCTCACATTGTGCGCTTTCTTGGGTACGAGGAGAATACGGATTCTCTTAGCATGTGAGTGCTTAATACCATTCACCAGAGACGCGTATTAATCCATCGTAGATTTCTTGAATATGTTCCCGGCGGCACAATCGAGAGTTGTCTTCGACAACACGGCCCATTCAGTGAAGGCCTCACCAAGTCATTCACTAGCCAAATGCTACAAGGACTCGAATACCTTCACTCCCGAGGCATTATACATCGGGTGGGTCCCTGGCAGTTCCCGCGTAGCTATGTAACATCTAATCCACTCTATTCTTAGGACCTCAAATCTGCAAATATTCTGGTCGAACAGGAAGGCATATGCAAGATATCTGATTTCGGTGTCTCCAAACGAGCAGATGAGCTCGATGCGCGGGCTCATACCGGGATGAAGGGAACCATATATTGGATGGCGCCAGAGGTTGTCGATCCTCATAAGAGTGGGTATGACTGTAAGGTCGACATCTGGAGTATTGGGTGCATGGCGATTGAGATGTGGTCGGGAGTGAGGCCCTGGTTTGGGCAAGAGGTTATAACAGTGATGCTAAAGGTAGATTAAGCTACATTGCACTTACGACATCTGACTGATCTCTACTAAAGCTCTATCAACACAAGACGCCTCCACCTATCCCTGCGCATGTGCAACTATCCACGGACGCGTCCGATTTCAAGGATTGCTGTTTTTCCCAGTCAGTAAAGCTCTTCATTTTCATTTCATTTCGCTCAGAAATCATCTTCCTGTTTCTAGGAATCCTTCAGAACGTCTTTCTGCTTCAGAACTGCTACAACATCGTTACCTTATCCCAAACGACAACTGGACTTTCACACAAAGTGAGATACAAGCCACGTCGGCGTCTCAGGTGAGCCATGGATCACCACCAAGAAACACAGAGAAAGCACTGCCCGGCGTGCCTCCCGCCGCAAACGGACGGCGCCACAGTGTTCAGCGGAGTATCCGGCGACTCTCCATCTCAGTTCCTCCCCCAGTGGACCGTGGCGCTCAGCGGCACGTCCTACACAAGATCGAATCCGTCGACTGCCTTTCCCAACAAGCGACCCTCCTCCCCGGTCCTCCGATCGTGTTCATCACACCGCCAGGCAGTCCCGCCTCAGCAGACACCAACATGACATCCCGAACCGAAGGCGTGTTCAACTGGGCTGCGACAATGTCGTCCACGTCCTCACGCGACACACCCTCACAACGGAGGAAAAACTTCTACGTCGTCAATCCCGACATTGACTCGGATTCCGAGGAGACGCACTTGCCTCGGCGCGGTCGGACAGGCTACGAGGATCCTCCACCACTGCCGCCCAATCCTCCTCCAGCCTCATCCACCCTCCTCCCATCAAACTATCACGCATCCACATCCTCCGCAAGCGAATCAACATGGTCAACTCAGCAAACCGAGAGCGAGTTCGGGACCGGTTGGCAGAGGCCTCCTGACGCAGACTCGCCATGGCATCGTCCAGACCTCCGCGACGTATACGAACATCTCGAGGAGTTTTTCCCTGAGCATGATATCGATAAACCGGTCGTTAAGACGTCTTCTGATAGTGTCTCTCCTTTCAAGAGTCGACACGCCCGAAGATCCATCAGAATGGTCGCACAGGAGCAAATGCACCGAAATCTTTCCAGACGTGGGACACGGCTGTGGGGTGGCCGGATAGAGGAAGTTATCATACATTAATTTTGGACCGTTGGCCGTTCTATACTTTACTCATTCTAATATTGTATATGGTAGTCATATAGCCCTTGAATTTGATGACATTGGATGAAAAATGTCTTACAAGGCTGACGCCGCACAAAAGTTTGTAGATAACATACAGCAGGAGAGAGGGATCGTAAAAGGAGCAGGCGAGCAGCAACATTAGAAATGTTCCTTAGATGGTGCCGTGTCAGCCCGGAAGCAAGTTCGCGTAAACATGAACATACCTTTGCAAAAGTGAAGTTAACAGACGAGCTGGTGTGATGAGTAGTAGCCTCCTTGATGGCTGATGCAAGAGCGCCAGGCCCGCAAAAGTATGTCTACAACAGTAATGAGGGACAGAACATCAAAGATGCACTGAACTCGTACCGCAACTTTGGTTTTCAGCTGAGACTTGGAACCAGGGATGTACTGTCCTGTCTCGATAGCTTGCTTCATCTGCCCGAATATCGTCATCCAGTCGGGGCGACCAAACATGGTACGGGTCCTCAGAAGAGTTAAGGGATCATACGCTGCACCAGCATCGTTAACCGCAATATTCCACAACATGTCTTCACCAATCTTTTGCGTCAAATAAATATTGATGCGTAGGAAGTTCGCTACCAAGAGACGTCAGAAACTTTCAACAGAACACTTGATGAGAAACTAACGATCGGCTTGGGCAGCTTCGACCTCTTGCAGTAGACTTTGGAACCAACCGAACGAAGGAGCATCACGGCACACCCAAAAGAACTCAACTCGGCGAAGTGTGCCCAAGTTGCCTTTGCGTTGGCGGTACCATATGTGCTTGAGAATGGAAGCGAAGGGAGTGACACCTTGGGCAACATCAGGCAAACTAACAATGAATGGCGCAAAATATCGTACCAATACCAGCTCCGATCAGGACAGCGACTTCAGCGTCAAAGACATCTTCGGCAGGAGCACCGTACGGTCCATCAAGCCTGACCGCTGGAAGAGAATTCGATCCATCCAGTTCAACATAATCACCACGTGTCGCCTGCCCAAATTTCTCGTCCTTCTCCGAGCCCTTCATTGCCGCCGAAGTCATAGCAGCGACGACAGACGGACCCACACCAAGACGATCACCGAGGCCTTTCGTCCAGTCACCGACTTGACGGATATGAATAGAAACGTAAGGATCCTCCGGTGCAGAGGTGATTGTGAACTGATCACATCAAGCGTTAACGACAGCAAAGATTGGTTCGAAACTTGGACTTACGGGGTGCCACTGGAAACGCGATATCTCGGGGACCTGAATAAACAACCACTGCCCAGCGGTGTATTTGAAGCTGGGTTTGATGATCCTCAACTCCATAGCACCTTGAGCGATAATGAGTTATGATCTATATAAACAAGAGACAAATTTGCGTACCACTGGGATGAACAAGCACTTTCGACAAGCGAGTGGCTCGTCGGGCGCGGTATTCACGATACATACGTTCACCGAAATAGATAATAGCTGGCCATATGATGAATCTCCAGCTCAAGTAACCCAAGCAATGTTCGGTCGTGTAGAATGGGAACGTGGAGATATAGGCGGGTTCAACAGTATCACGGACGAAACATCCCGTGGCGTGGGTGAACAGACCGAGCATGAAAAAGAAGGCCAAGTGATGCGTGTACCAGAATGCCTCAAAGCACTGGTTGCGGATTTTCCGGTGGGCAGTCGCGTACATGAGAACCATAATGAAGAGCATGAAATGGCCAGTAATTCCTCCAGCTTGCTTGTAGTGGATATCTTGCGCAGTCTCCTTTCGGACCTCTAAGGCAACGATCAGACCGCAACCAACAAGATATGAATAGGGACTGACGGGTGCGCTCGACGTTAATGAAGTTGACATAGTGCGCCGTTGTGTGCACGGCTGACCAAAAAGCCATGGAATACGCGACTTGACGATGGAACCAGATGTTCTCATCGGCTGGGAAAAGCCAGGTGAGTTTAGGACGGATAACTCGGATGACATTGCGCAGCATGGGGAGGAGGATGAGACCACCATCGTAGGCAAGTACGAGCCCAGCACCACGAGAAACCCAGACGGAGTATGTCAAAGCATTGAGAGCGGCCAGTTTCTTGTTGGTAGCCTGTGGGGGGTTAGGGGGGCCCAAAGGTCCAGAGCAAGCTAACGCACCTGGCTGTGCCAGCCATATGCAAAGAGGAATATATGGGTGCCGTAGAAAAAGACGTTGAATGCCAGGCGCTTTGCGCTGAGGAACTCGCGATGAAACCAGGATTCACCCATGACGATGACGATGAACGATAGCAATGTATGCCTGCGAAAGAAAGAACGGGTCCGGTCCCAGCCAGACGGTGAGGAAGAGAAAAGGAAAGACGAAGAGGTCTAATTAGAGGAAGAAAGGAGCGTAGCCAGACACGGTTCGAGGAAGAAAGGGAGGAGCAATAAAAGGTGAGAACAAGATGTCTGCCACATGGTTCCATGGCAATCCCCTTTCTCGGTGACAGTCAGTGGCTCAGTTCGCCCGTTCGGGCATCCCGCATCAACAGATGCATTGATGAACTGCCAATTGGTGCGGCGCCTAGCCCAGTGCCGTGGATTCGGTAACTGGTAAATATATATACGGGATGTACAACACGGGGGATTGCACTCTAATCATCTCTGCGAGGTGTTTTCCCTATCGTTAATGAGTAGTATCTTTACCATAGCCCTTGGCATCTAAGCGTAAAACAATTCATTTCTATCCGACGCCACATGTAATCAACAAACGATATTGTCCCATAGTAAAAAGCTCTGCATCCCTACTCTTCGTATCGGTACGCGACCATAGCCTCAATCCTATGAACGTCTGTGCTGAAGCTACGCATCTTCACCTGCTGGCTCTTGCTCGTCTCAATGGCCAAAGGATCCGCATCATTCCACTCGCCGGCAGGTACGTCGGCAGAGTCGTTTGTGTATGCCAAGATGTTAAAGACTGTTGGCTCGTGTATGACAGGGAGATATGTCACCATCGAGATGATCTGCTTCAAGATGGCACGGATTTCCGACTGTATCTCAGCTTCTGGTTTCGCCGAGGTGGGCCTAACGTGGGAGTTAGCCAGAGTGTAGCAGATTTCCAACCTAAGCTCCTACTTGGACTCATCTTGAGGAGGAAGAAGTTTGATATCAAACACCCATCGTTCAAGTGGGGTTCGTGTGTCCTTCGAAATAATAGCAAGGACGAGCTGGGTAACAGAGCCAGTGAGAAGCCATTCTAAAGGGACGGATTAGTCGACGTTCTAGATGGCAAGTCTCGCCCGCCTACTTTCGACTTGGTTCAGGATTCTGGATACATGATGGTAAATGCTCATAACCATGGAGATGAATCAAGGACGCGTACCTTTTCAAGTAATTTTCAAGTGCGAGATCCTGAGTGACCAGGACAGTCTGCCCGTACTTTTTGACCATATGGAAGTCATCAGATGGATACACTTCGCGTTGGAACAGAATCCTTTGGCAGTGTTAGTGGCGTTGAATACAGAGCGATGTAAAAGCACACGTGTTGACGGCGTATTCGAAGAATTCCTTGACCAAGGTCGTAGAACCTTGGAGGGTGATGGCCTGGCGGTTGGCTTGCTTTGCAGACATTGGAGGATGTTGAGAGTCAAGGACAGGAAGCAATCCCAACACGAACGCGCTTCGAAGGCGTGGTTAGTCACATGATAGTATCGGCCCTGAATCGGCGCTTGTTCTCAGCGTTCACCATCGTCGACACAATGTCGTCCGTGAATACGCCCCCGGCGACTGGATCTCCTGCCACACCTTCTGCGGAAAAGCAGCCAACGGAAAATATGTCTAAAGCTGAACTAGACACTTCAATAATCGAGTATTTACGCGCCAGAGGATACCATGATGTCGCCGACGCTTTCGATACTAGTCTAAAGGATGAGAAAGGAAAGAAATCTGTAGTGGACACAGAGGCTCTTCGGAAGGCCCTCGAACCACGACTCAAGGAATCCACCAACCTTCTCAATGAACTCACGACAATGACGAGTCCCGCCAACTTGCAGAACTTGCTGTTGAACTTGGGGTCCGGGCTCGACGATATCCTATCAACAGATCCTTCCGATAGGCACGAGGGATTCAAGGAGCTAGAGTCATGGGTAGAAGGCTCGTTGGACATGTATCGCGTACGTGCTTAATAGGCGAGCAATGAGTCACCTCATGTCTCCTGCAGCCCGAATTTCGACCCATATTATTCCCCATATTCTGCCATTTCTATCTTGATCTCATCCAGCGTGGATTTAAAGATGCCGGTATTTATGTTTTAAAATCACTGCTGTGACTGACTAACCGAAATGCATTAGCCATTCTGTTCTATAACACGTTCTCGTCCTCCCTCTCCACGTCCCATTTCGCTGTCTTACATCATCTATCGACACTTCTACTACCCGCACACGTTCAAAATGATGAGCATGCGCAACGCTTTCGTGACGAAAAGTACATCATTCGAATGAGTCGCTCTGGATTTGGGTTGTTGATCGGCTGGTTAACAGAAGGTGTGGGAGGAGAAGCGACGGGCGCTGGAGAGGGCTTCCAAGGTGAGAAGGGTAAACGAGGGCGCGCAGCTGTAATGCGAGTGGTCAACAACCACCTTCGTTTCGATGGTAAATTCGACTGTACAACCTCTGAATGCAATATTCACTCAGTATACAGTTACTTCTTCCAATCCCACATCAGTCGCTCCAAATACCTGGGAAGAGTCTACTGGTTTACTCTCTTCCCTTATACCTCAGACCAATGGTGCCGCGAAGAAGATGATTGACCCCCACGTTTTCAACTCATCGAAAGGTGATTTAAAGTTAGGACCCGCACCACTGTCGGAGGAGCTTCGGACAGAGGCTGAACGAACTTTGCGCGAGCACGCTATGCTTGACAGGGATCCTGCAGCTCAGCAGTTCGACGTGCAGTTCACAAGACCTCATGTTCCACCGGGTGTTATAGCTCCTTCTGAAAGCGACCTTCCTCCACATCCAGCCACTTTCAAGACAGCAGATGTCGAGCGTGAAGTTTCCTCTGTTAAGGACGCGCGCAAGCGCATTCGTCTTGACCCTTCAGTGCTTGCGAACGTCGACCTCAGCTCACCACAAGCAAATACATTACGCGCTCGAGCTCTACCAAGCGTCTGTGCATACACGCTACACAATGTTCCTGAAGGGTAAATCTCGTGCTTGTCAAACACTCCTTATTTTACTTACCACTTACTAGCGCACCATGTATGACTTTCTCTCAAGATACCTCTCTGATGGCAGCGGGATTCGCAGAAAGCTACATAAAACTCTGGAGTCTGAAGGGCGAAAAGTTGCGGGGAATGCGTAGCGATTTCCAGTCCAGTGCCATCAAAGATCGTCAGTCATTTTTTGCGCCCGTCATTTCGTATTCTTACTCCTTGTTAGCTGCATCTCTAAGGAAAGCCAAAGAGAAAAAGGGATCTACTACTCGTAAACTCGTTGGACATAGCGGACCTGTCTATTCCGTTGCCTTTGATCCTTGTAATGGCTCTGCGGCACCTCCCAAATATCTTCTTTCAGCTTCGGCAGATGCCACAACACGGCTGTGGTCAATGGATACCCTGACGAACGTTGTGGCGTTTCGTGGACATGAGAATCCTGTATGGGATGTTAAATGGAGTCCCCTGGGCGTATACTTTGCGACAGCCAGTCGCGATCGCACGGCACGGCTCTGGTCGACGGATCGAACATCGTGCTTAAGAATATATGCCGGGCACCTTAGTGATGTTGACGTACGCTTGTGACTTGCACCTTATCCCTACTCACCGCACCTCTAGTGTCTTCAATTCCATCCAAACTCGTTATATCTTGCGACCGGCTCTAGCGACTGGACCGCTCGATTATGGGACGTACAAAGAGGCTCCTGTGTCCGTGTGTTCATTGGTCAACAAGGCGCAGTGACCTCCATGGCCATTAGTCCAGACGGTCGTTATCTCGCAACCGGCGGTATGTGACCCGAAGGGAGAACAAACTTTACGCTGACCGGGCTCTTAGGGGAGGATCTTGCAGTCAACTTGTGGGATATTGGCTCTGGGAAGCGCATCAAGAAGATGACGGGCCATACGGGATCAATATACTCTCTCACCTTCAGTGCCGAGTCATCATTATTGGTTAGTGGAGGCGCGGACTGGACTGTGCGATGCTGGGATGTTAAAAGTGCTGGTGGACTGCCTACGAAGCCGAAGGAGAATGGAGTCACGACGTCGTATACCCCTCTGGGCATGGCTAACAATGAGCCTGTCGTGAAATCTTCGAGTGACGAAGAATCCACCGATACGTGAGTGACTCTTTGTACCGTGAAGGCGGGCGTTCCGATTTTCTACTAGGATCGATCTTGTGGCTACGTTCCCGACGAAACGAACGCCAATCACCAACGTGCAGTTTACGCAGCGGAATCTTTGCCTTGTTGGTGGAAACTTTTTATCACCCGAGAACAGATAGTATAAATAAATTGTTGAGTGCTTGTATCTCAAAGTATCCTCTTCAAACTAAACATCAACACCCTTGCACCTCGCCGCATATTCTAAGATGCTCTTGAAATCTAACCATTGCTGGCGCGATTCGGATAACACAAACTTCAAGAAGTCTTCCAAGGGCTGCTCGCTCTCCAATCTAGTAAGGCGTTCGATCCCTTCTTTAATGGCAGGAGGGAGACCAGCATCCTCATTGTTGTCGCTCACGTCGAAATCAGCGGATGAGGGCTGGGAACTGCCCTCGTATTGGTATTCGGGGTCGGCATCGAATTGCTTTATATCGGTTATTTGGGGGGCAATGACGGAGGCTGAGCTAGATCACATACCTGACTAAATTGCTTCTCGAGCTTCCTATCGTCTTCTTCCTCTTCGACTCTGTTACATTCACTTTCCTGACTCCAAGTAGGGCGTCGCGCTTGGGTTAATGGTTGGCTCTGGCTGTCGCTTCCAGTGTCAACGGGTGTTAGAGAGCGGCTCCTGTGGTCGGGGGATCCGAGCCACTGGGAAGATTGGCTCAGCTGGCTGGAGGACTGGCTAAGCTTCCGTGGAGACTGGCTGCTCGACGGATAAAAGAGAGGAGCATGATCTTTCTTCGTTGGAGTGAAGGGTTGTGACATTGCTGGAGAGGCTTCGAGTAGATGGTTGCGAGGTGTTGTACTGAGAACGCGCTCTTAAATGTCAGGCCATTCCTTTGTACTTGAATGTGCCAATGCATTTGGGCCTCTATCACAAAGATCCTTTGAAGATCGCGGTGGAGCCCGATCCTGTGGCTGGGCTTGCTTGCCTGAGCCGCGAGTGCTAAATAGGACCGAGTCACGTGATGGCTACTTCGCGCCATCTCCTGCTTCGAGGTCTTGTCCTCTCGTACTCACCAGCATAAAGGCTGCATCGGACATTTGATCCTGCAACGTTGCTCATCGCCTCCATTTCTCTTGATTGCAGCGTAGGTACTGTGTCGCGTCGCTCTCGTTCCGCTCAACCGCTCAATCTCTTGCTCGTCAGACCTATCGGAACACGATGGATAGCATGGACGTAGACGCCGTCATGGACAGCGTGCCCGCGGCGGCACCAGAGATAACAGAACCTGAACCGACCCCAGCACTCGACGCTGGCACGCAAAGTACGTCGCCTCGCCGCTATGCCACCGTGGAAACTGACATCTGCGTCATCCTCAGCGCCGCCCTTGCCCCGCGAAAACTTTCGCGACATCCAGGTCAAGGTCCACATTCGCCGGCCAGAAAGGGACTCTTGGGTATACCTCGGTAGAGCTATGGTCTCTCAAGAAGTCGTCGGGCATTCCTCTCGAATAGGTGTGTGCTGTTCCATGTTCTCGTGCCTTCTCTTAACCGCCTTTACTAGTCATTCGAAACGTGTCCTCGAATAAAATTCTCACATCCTTTGGAGAGGTGCGAATTCCGCACCGTGGCGCCACAGGAATTGACACGGTTATTGTCATTTAGGGTACAGACCTGCAAGCGGAACGCAGGGGAAACTTTGTTGTCATTTCGTGTGTGGAGGGTAGTAGAGTGGTCTCCTGGTCTTTGAACGTGAGTCTCGAACACTATTTGCTTCTAGCTTATTGATTGAGTACGTCCTCCAGGCATTGAATAATTCGGATACGCTTCGGTTGATTGCGAGCATCGAACTAGCTTGTTACAAGAGTAAACAGGCCTTGACGGATCCTCGATTGCATAACAAGGGAAGACGTAGGATTGAACGCATCATCAAGGACGACCGACGCAAACGCCATCGTCGACGAAAGGATCAAGAGGCTCTCGTTGACGCCTTTTCAAAGCAGAGTCTAGGAGCCGGAGCAATGACTACCGATAGTCCTGTGCCGTAAAGCACGCTGTTATCTTCCTGTCTGATAGTCCTGCTGCTGCCTTGGACAAGCTGTACCGTTACTACTCATCCCTAAATTACCCTCTATGAAGCCGCATCTGTATTTAACTTACATATACTCTCTCTGATTCTGTTCACGTCTTCATGTTCTTGCAGTGTACTCCCTATTTTGAAACCAGTCTGAATCGCTTATGGACTTGAGAATCTCGCACCACGTTACAGAACTTTACGCACGAAACGCAAACGATTACCGCGAAGCGACTAATAGTACAGCAAAAGGCGCGCACTAAACAGTACACGTTGAGTAAACGCGGAGGTTATATCAGTATGTATGGCGCGATAACAGATAAATAGCAACAGTAATACAATATCCACAAACGAAGGAGGCTACGATGGTCGTGAATATGCTGAAGGACCAGGAGCATATCGTGGTACATCCGGACTGGACGTTGATGTAATTGCCGGTGGGGCGATACGCTCCGTGTATTGTGGCGGTAGTTCGACTACGCCATCAGCGTTGGGAGGCGGCAACGCGTCATCTTCGGCGTCTGTGTGCAAGACGAATCTCGACGGTGTGTAAGACGACACGCCTGCCATTGCCGCCTTTCGCTGTGCGGTTGTCATTGACGCAGACGACGCGCTTCCAGCCGTAAACGGATCAACAGAAGGAAGATTCGAATCCTGCGAAGACGAGAATGGATTGCTGGAGGAGAGATTAGACATGCTCATATTATGAGGATGTTGGTACGATGGGGAGTTGGAGGTTTGGTTGTATTCTCTCGGAGGGAAGAAGAACGCGGACCCAGAAGGTGTAGGCCCGTGACTCTGATCATCGTAGTTGCCGACCAAGTTGACTTCAGACTGAAGACGACGGGAATGTCGTTGGAAGTCTGTTCCTCCGCCCCACTTGTCAGTCTGATGCTGCTTCTTCTTTATGTAGAAGAGAACAAGTGAAATGACCACGGCTAAGAAAATGAGGGCTCCCATGACAGTTCCAGCAATCGCACCGATTGGCGTAGTACCAGAGGAAGATGAACTTGTCGGGGATGATGTCCCCGAGCTCGTTGCTGTTGCGCTTGCTTCGGAGGGATCCGCAGTAACCGATGGCGAAGACGAGTTTATGCACGACGAGTCATCCGAGATCCCGACAGTTTTCACGTCGGAGCTTCCGCCTTGGCGGCCATCCGCGTCAATGACTAAAAAGACTATATCCGTCCCGTTGTAAACATTGGCAGTCCAGTCATATGATGTGGCGCCTTTAGGCGGGAAAACCTCGAAAGAATCACCGTTGGGAATGATACCCTGTGGTGACATTAGATTGATATAGCATTGAACATCGAGTGTCGTACCATGATAGTGATAGGTTGAACGGCTTGGTCATACCCGCTGAAGGTGTAGGCTCTTGGGGGCGTTTCATTGAGGGGACATTAAAATACTGTATTTTCTCTTACCGGCACTGCTGTAGAGCTGTATTTAACTCGAAAGGAAAAGCAACGCCTGGTGGTCACGTTAGCTATTATACAACCACTAGTCGAAGAAGAGATGCGCGAACCTGGATCGGTAGTATTGCAGCTAGATCCGCTGGTGGAAGAACCAACCTTGAGAACGTCTGTGTTTCCTCCCGCGCCGAAGCCCGTCGCATCCGACATGGTCATTATCATCTTCTGACCAGAGGGAAATGCCAAATTGTCTATTGTGTAGGAGCCTTGGCCATTGGAGTACGCGCTGCTCGGTATACTGAAATTCCGAGGTGTACCAAAAACCTAGAAGGCCGTAAGCGGTGTTCTTCGCGAAAGTGCTGGCAGTACACGCACAGGAGTCAATAAGAGGGAGTAAGGAGCGGTTCCACCTATTACCTCTGACAGTTAGAAGATATATTCCAAGGAAGCCAGAATAGTATAGCGCACCACTCCATGTTATTTTGAGACTATCACAGGAAGTCGGTTGTGGATGGTCGAAACTGAAGGCGGAGGACGTGCCAACGCACGATAGCGCGAATAACGCGGGGGCAAGGACAGGCAACGAACGAAGGACCATTTCGTATTAGTGGCGCAGTAACGAGGGTGGGTGATGGTGCCAGGCAGGCTGGTATATAAGCGTAAGGACGGTCAAGAAACGAAGGCAGTTGGTTAGTTCACAGTTGGCAAGCAGAAAAGGGGGGCGGTGTTAACCATGCTATGTCTGGCGATCGCTTACGTAATACTAGATCAAACGCTAAAATGGCTATCCACGCCCACTGTCTGCCCGCCATGAAACCACATGCCAGAGTATCATGGAGATGATCCCAGGACGCCTCCAGTATGCTACCGCTCGAGTTCGTGTGCGTACGGTTATCTCGGAGCGCCATGTCACGACTGACCAAATCATTCTCCTTGTCTAGACCGCAAGTAGTGCGGGAGAATCCGAGATGGCACTCCTATAAATATCCAATGATCGCCCGACTCTATCACCCCGCTTTGACAAAACATGACTTTCTCACTACGAACCTCCCGCCTTTCGACGGCGTACAAGGCACAGATATGTTGAGTGACGTTCTGGCATCGTCCCCATGACATTGGAGAATCGACGCTTGTCTAAGCTGCAGCACATAGGAGGAAGAGAAGGGGATTGTTGATCGGCGGTCCGTACACGATAATGGCGTTCAGCTCGTTTGACTTTCACCGTGGCATGGCAGCCCGGAACGTAAGAGCAAAATCTAGGCCATATGCTATCCCCCGAGAGGAAGCTGAATAAGGTTACAGCGAGGACAAAGACGATTCTAAAATGTTATACAAGAGAATCTTCCGCGACTTATATACATACGACTGCACTCGACTGCCGTGAACAACACGTTAATCGGTCCAAACCTGCTTGGCAGTATCTGCTACTAATTTCAATTTATTGTATTGATCCTGCAACCAGGGAGGATTAGCAGCTTTGCGGAGGCGAAGATACATTATGCCCACCTGTTCCGTAAGAGGGTTGCCTTGCCACACAGACGCGAATCCGCACTGCGTACTGATGGACAATCTGCAATGGATCTTAAACGCAATTTTCAGGACAGAAGCAAATCCGGCCTACTGATTCAAGGCCTCAGACATGGTGCGTGGATGGTTTCCCTGGAGAAGCGCCTGAGCCGCCTCATTTATTCGGGTTTTCAGCGCATCAGTTGGTTCTAGCTGAAAACCGGATGAACTACGCTGTCATTGGGGAAGATTCGGATGATTACCTGGCCGCGTTTCGTGGTCACCAGCCCCAGCACCACCGATTTATTTGGCGGAAGTTCTTTCAAAGCTGCGAAGTCTCCGGACCGCTCATCGTCGTACTCCAACTGTCGCGCGCGCGATGTCAGCTATAGTTCCGGGAAAATTAGGTCGCCGCTGGACGCACGTAAAAGGTATCCACATCAAGGTTGTTGAAGACTTTGGACGCGATGGGATCGTAGCCGCCGTCACAGAAATGAGCGCCCTATATCATCTCAGCGTCGCTAATCTAGATAACAAAGTCAAGATGTTCACCATAAAATTGCCCCGACACATATGCACACTGACAGTGAGGTCGTCCGGGCGACCCTTTGTGCAGACATTGATGGCACGAATATAGGTGTCAAGTAGAGACTCGGGATCGACGCTCGTCTCCATCATCCTGCATCGAACGGAGTCACTACAGAAGAAGCAGAATGTCGGGTCGTCAATCTGGATATGGCCTAAGACCAATCCCGCTAAAGCTTAGCACGACCACAAGACCTAGAAGACAGCCATTGACGTACGGCAGCCTAAATCGTATAGCTCTTGAAATTCCTCGCGATAGGCAACGCCCAAGTCATCAAAGTATTCGTCTAGTGGAACAGTAAGCTGACTGACTTACACGGTCTGTCAACACATACCGTCACTCTTGTACACGTTGTGGTCATATGTATAATCCGAGCCATGTCGTTGATGGAACCAGGAGGGAGAGCATACGTTGAGTTTGATGTATTTGACATCCTGGGCAGATTTTAATCAGAGGCTACTGTAACTTATGGAAGAACAGGTGGGCCTACATCAGGAGCGACAAGACTCGCAGTATACTTGAACTGGTCCACATAGAAAGGTTTCGTGCGTTTGATTTTCCCCTTGAAGTGAGAGTCAGAACATGTGGTCAATCTGGGCCCAAGAGAAGACCAACCGAACAGTATATAGTCTTCTCAGAAGGCACTCCCGCGTCCTTCATCATAGCAATATGGGGTATATAGTCCTGCGAAAGACGTTAGTCTGCTTATCGCTGAATTACGCGTAACCTGCTTTGAATTCGTGAATGGGACCTAGTACAAAACGCGCTGAGAAGGCGGAGAGAGGAATGCAGAAAGGTACCTACGTGCTGGCATGAACACCATTCCCTCAAGATTGTTAAACACGCCCTCGAAAAACATGCCTCTGGAGATAGAAACGCGTGTTGAGAAGCAATGAAATACCTAGGAAATACATACCTCCTCATCTCTCCGTCGGTGATAGTCTTGAAGCCCAAGTCCTGCTGGAGCTTCACGACGTGCTGAACCGCCAGGTCCTCAGCAGCTCTGAGCTCTTCAAGAGAGCACTTTCCCTCCTCATACAAGCCGCGTTTCTCAAACAGATACTTTGGCCGAAGGAGCGACCCGACGTGTTCAGCGCGGAACGGCGGGTGGACATGGAGGTTGCGAGCAGTCATGATATGGACGAACCAACAGGTGAGCAAGTGTGTGTGTATTTAAGCCAGGCCGGAAATAGTTTGGAAGACCCGATTTCTTGACAGTTTACACAAGGAACGAAGAAGATTGCTGGGTGATTGCCTTGGTTGCCGGAAAGATAGGAGCCGGACAACCTTTGGTCCTTCGCCTTCGCTTCCGGATGCTAGAGAGGCGGTGCCACTGAGACGATTAAGTAATCATTTAGTGCGGGCCTATGAGAGGACATTGAAATTGGCGGTTCATGGTCGTCGTTGTTACCTCCATAAAGAGAAATGTAAGAGTCTTCGTAGAGGATAAGGCGACTTGAAAGACACGATTGTCGAAAGGAGCGGATTTTTAATTTTAAAAAAGCCTGAGAGCGTGTAGTTCGAAGAAAAGAAAAGTTGGGCGGTGAAATCGGGCAAAACACTCGACTTACCTGGGTCCTTAGGCATTTGCCGTGTGGTCCTATCCAGTTGGCCGAAAAGAGAAGGAGGTGGCTTGAAGACTCTATCACCGCGACTGAAGGTCCCTCAAGATTACTAGACCCCCGTACGCCCGCCCGTCGCTCAAATTTTCCTCTGCCTGACTCCGATTGCCTTCTGTAGACCTCAAGAATGGGTTTTGCGCACAACAACGGTGGGTCTATCACGAAAAACTGAAGAAAGAATATATATTGAACGATTGGTGTACTAGTCCTCCACGCGAACCATTTCCGCAAGGACTGGCAGCGACGGGTTCGCACCTGGTTCGACCAGCCCGGACGCAAGCTCCGCCGCCGTACCGCTCGCAAGACCAAGGCCGCCGCGCTCGGCGTCCGTCCATTAAACCTCCTCCGCCCTGCCGTCCGTGGCCAAACCGTGCGCTACAACCGAAAACTCCGTGAAGGTCGTGGATTCACTCTCGGCGAGCTCAAGGAGGCTGGTATCGGAAAGAAGGAGGCACGAGGCGTCGGCATCGTCGTTGACCACCGAAGGAGAAACCTGAGCGAGGAGGGCAAGAAGCTGAACGTCGACAGACTGAAGGCCTACAAGGCCAAGCTTGTCGTCTTCCCCAGGAAGGCTGGCAAGCCCAAAAAGGGCGACTCTTCAGTGCGTTTTTTCTTATCATTTTCATCGTAACATGTTTTGAACTTGCGTGTTAGCCCGAAGACCTCAAAGCCGCTACCATCCGCACCGTTCCCGCCATCCCCGATACATATGTGGCCGAGGCACCCCGCAAAATCACCGACGAAGAGCGTTCATTCGAAGCCTACAAGACTCTTCGTACTGCCCGCGCCAACGCTCGGTACGACGGTGCCCGCAAGGCCCGCCAAGCCAAGGTTTGTCCTCTATTCATCTCCAAACTAGTAATACTTACATCGATTGTAGAAGGAGGAGGAGGAGGCAGCCAAGAAGAAGTAAATACCGTGTTCTTGTTGCTATATTATGCCCTTTCCTCAGTATGCTCCCTACGCGCGCTATGCCTTATGTCAATGTGAGGAGTTGTCCGACGCAGTCTCTGTTTGAGTGCAAGACCTCAAAAGTTGGTAATGGTCCTTGATATTGATTGTCCGTTGGTATACTCTTTGGTATATAGTAAGGATGCTCTAGTTAAGTTAGGCCCTCCGGTGTTCTATTAGTATACAGCCTTCTCGCTGGCTTTGATCTTTTTGTCTACTGCTTCTTTCGCCTCCGCTTTGGCCACCTCAGTAAACACCTTGAGATGATGCGCCATTCCCGCAACCTCCTTCAGAAGACCCACAACCTCCTGATTACCACTCATGAAACCGAACTCGGCATATGTCAATCCTTGTTCAGTCGCAAACTCTTTAACCATGTCACTCGCTTTCCGGAGGTTGTGTCGTGGAAGTCTAGGGAACAGATGGTGAGCAACTTGCAATTGCAGACCTCCATGAATAAACGCGATGGAATCCGGACAGTAAATGTCGGTCGTCGTTCGCAATTGTCGGTGCGGCCATGACTCTGCAGGACCAAGGTCATCGGTCGACATTGAAAAATGGGAAAGCACAATCTTGGCAACAGTCAACACATATCTGTTCAAACCAGACAAGGAGACATACTGTTATATGCAACGGGCTCGTTGCAGCGTGACTGACAAGAACATACATTAATGCCTTTTGCCACGTCCCGCAGCCAATGAGGACTTGACTGAACCAAACCCAGAAACATGCGACCCCGAAAACTTCAAGGCCCCAAGCCCAGCCATGTCCCCGCGCACGTTTGGTGTCAAACGCGCGGTTGAAGAGACTGGTGTACGAGAGGCGGTACAGATTGAATCGGCCAAACATCATAATGATGTAAAACAGCTTGTGCTGTACTGTGACGAGGAAGCGCGCCGCAGCATCGAACTCGATGGTTTTCTTGTAATACGAGGAGTAGAGGTTATTAAAGAAGACGGGCGAGATGGCAAGGAACGGTAGATGCTCAATATCCGGATCACTTGAATCACTACTTCAGTCTACTGCGTTGGATACGACGGGTATACGCACTGTGTGGGTGAATTAGTGACGACTAAGAGCCGAGACGCGTCAGTGGAACGTTAGGCGGGACTAGACGAGAGCTTACGGTGATGAATATTATGGTTCTGGGCCGAACTTAGTCAGGGAGGATTGCACGAGAAGGCCAGGACACTTACGTCGACCCACCAGCCAACGCTTAAACCGCCAATAAAGTCGGCCACGAAGATGGAAATGAGTCTGTCGATATTCCAGTTTCCAGAGACGCCCATATGGCCAAGGTCGTGAACGAAGAACATGAGTTGGTGCCACATCAACCCAAGTAGAAGGGCGGATGACATCAACCAATTGTGATAATACGCAAAGCCTGAAGCGGCTCCAAGAAGAAGGTATCGAAAGACTTCGGGGCCATAACCGGTGAAGAAGGGGCATTTGTAGAGACCAGCATCTATGACACGTTTGTGGAGTTGTCTGTACGCTGCAGCCTGACGCGCTTGAACCTCTTGATCCAAAGCGGGTACAGCGGGAGGAATGAGATCTTCCATGGTAGGGGCGTCCTCTGACCGGTTGATCTGTTGTAGAAGAGTGCGAGAGGGGTCGAGTGAAGCCTCTTTGAACCATTTTCCTTCACTATGTGTCCATCCTGACATCACTGGGGGAAGCAGAGAGACCCACGGGGCTTCCTGGAGCTTGCCGATAGAATACTTGTGAACCATTGCGAGGGCAGCATCACAATGATAAGCGTCTATTTCGTCGGTTGCATCCCGCCCAACAAAATGCAAGAGAGAAAGGGAGCCGCCGGGGTGAGCGTCAAGCCAAAACTTGGGTACGCGCAGAACATTGTCGCGGTAAATGATAATGGTCTGGCCAGCAAGAATGAGGGACGCGATCTTTTCGCGTGAGAGGGACATGGTAGAAGGAGGTGATGACAAATCTGAGATTGAGCACGAGTTCTTGGCGTGAACCGTGGGAACTGATCCTCGTGAGTCGTCTTGTTACGACGACGACCGGTTCAAATAATGTCGCCAATCGCAGTGGATCCCTTCTCTGACGCACCACCACCACGCCCTCCTCCAAAGTCATCTAGGTCAAAGATGCCTGTATCCTCTACTCCCCTTGTCGACGCTGTCAAGGATACTGTCCACGTTCGAAACAACTCTACTTCCGAATATTCTCCCCGCCGTGTCGGCAGGAGCCATACAGCAGTACCGTACGTTTTCTATCTGATGAGTACAGTCGAACCACTCTCAGTCCTTTTTTCTTGCAGCAATCCAACACCCTCGCCAAAGCATCCGTCGATGGGTAGGCGATCCCACTCCCAAGACTCTGGCATTGCTCCGGAAAAGCCGCCCAAGTCGCGCTCAAAGTCGAAAAAGGTCAACTCTGCTCATGCAGACGTTATAGACCGCCTGGACTTTACTGGCGGTGGCCCCAGTACGTCTGACCCCACACTCGCGATCGATGGTGTTCAGCTGACAAACCCCTCCCAGTGTTCCACCACGACGGCCCCTTCGATGCCTGCGCTCCTTCGCGTAACAAGCACCCTCGCAAGGCCCCAATGGCTGCCTGGTCTCCGGGTACAGACCGTGCCAATGGTCCATATCCTTCTGCAGACGCCTATGATGCCTTTTCTCCTTCCTATGATCAGCCCTCCAAGAAGAAGGATGCTCTCGCAGAGGTCAGCAGTTTCAAGGCACTAATTTATCATACAGCTGCTTATTATAAATTGTAGGCGTGGGGCATTCATGAGCCTGAGCCTTTTGAAGAGTTCTTTGCTGGAGGTGGAGGGCGCGGTGACACCCCTGCTAGCTCCATCTACAACGGTAGAGAAGGATCTCGCCCCACTGCCCCAAAGCGTACCAAGGAGGCGTACCTTGGTGATGACATGGCATCGAGGTCCCGCGGAACTAGACGCAACATGCCCCCTCCCCAACCCATCTTTGTTCCAGATGCCCACCACGACGATGTTTCCGGTTCCACTCCTGTTAGTTCCCCTGGACTACCAAAGCGATCCAAGTCGTTGATGCACCGCATCCGAAAGATGAGAGAGTCTCCCAACGTGCCTGTTGATGTAGACTACGAGCAGCCCCCGTCTCCATCATCACCCGGCGACCGTGCTGTTAGGCCCACTCATCGTACACAAAACTCATTTTTGGGTTTAGGCCGCTTTGCTAGCAACAGATCCGAGCCTGCACCGGAACCGTTCATTCTCGTCGACACCCATGCAAACAAGGACCTCAACAAGGAGCTTCCCACGGTTCCGTCTTCGGGCGGTTCGCCTGCTGATGTCCCTCACACTGGATACTTTGATGGAGGACACGGCACTAGGAACCCAAATGCATCTCCAGGTGGCCTAGGCAGAAAGACGAGCCTGATGAAGAAGATGAAGGGTGTCGTCCGACGGTAGATGCATCTCCGAAGGAACCCGTCTCACGGTCTCAACATGCCTTCTTGGTCACCCTACTATCCTCATCTAACGATAGCTCCCTTTCGTTGTAATTCTTGTGTATATGTTTCCCCTTTTTCGGTTTCCCTTTTTCAGTACAGTAATGTTTCGTTATCTACGTACAGACTGAGCCTTGTATTGTACTAGATCTTTTTTTGTATCCATCCTACATGTGAATCCTATTTATTTACGATACCTAAGTTATTTCCTATGCATCAACCTTTATCACTGCGAGCAGATGACGGACGACAAACTCGGATCTATGATGATCGATGATGATTGCCGGCCGGTTACTTGGTTTCTCTTACAACTCTGAGTCTCTGACTCGTTTCTGACTCTTTGAATCACTCTTCCATGGGTCTCTACCTCCTCGATTATGGCGCTGGAAATGTTCAGAGTCTGGCCAACACTGTGTCTACTTTGGGACACAAATTCACTTGGATAACTAGTCCAGAGGACTTCAAACTCGCCACCGTCAGCATACATTCTCCTCTTGGCGAGTCCGCGCTTAATTTTCTCTAGTCACTCGTGTTTCCCGGTGTAGGCGCCTTTGAATCTGCTATTGAAAATCTGTCAGCAAAAGGGCTTCTTGAGCCGTTGCGAGAATATATCCTATCAGGTCGGCCTTACTTTGGAATATGTATTGGCATGCAGGTTCTCTTCGAATCCTCTGCCGAGTCGCCTTCACTTGGATTAGGAATCGTGCCTTCGCCTATAACGCGATTTGATGACGCGGATAAGGCCGTCCCTCATATGGGATGGAACGCATCGCACCTCGTACACTCCGACGATCCAGAACAAATTCACGATTCAAATTATTACTACTTTGTCCATTCATACTGTGCCAAATATGACCCGGAACACTACCCAGCGGCTGCCCAATGGGCGTACACGACGACACAATACGGCCAGGAACTGTTCATTTCGTCTATCCGCAAGGCGAACGTGTTTGCGACTCAGTTCCATCCGGAAAAGTCTGGTGCGGCAGGATTAGCTTTCCTCGATGCTTGGCTGCGAAAGCCGGAGTCAGCGCACTCTTCGCGCCCTGGCGCGACGTCTATACCGCCGACCCTCCCTCCGCCTGTTATCGTACCTAAACCCCAGCACCAGCTGACCAAACGCATCATCGCGTGCATGGATGTCCGCGCAAACGACTCCGGAGATCTCGTCGTGACAAAAGGAGATCAATACGATGTACGCGAAAAACACGCCTCCGATACTGTTACAGCTACGACTGGGGGTGCCGTCCGCAACCTCGGAAAGCCCGTCACGTTGGCAGAGCAGTACTACAAGGATGGCGCAGACGAGCTATGTCTGCTCAACATCACGTCCTTCCGCCACTCCCCCCTCCGCGACCAGCCCATGCTCGCCGTTGTACGCGCTGCAGCAGAACGCGTCTTCGTGCCTCTGACAATTGGAGGCGGCATCAAAGACAGCGTCGACCCCGACGGGACGAAGCACCCCGCTCTCGAGGTGGCGGGGACATACTTCCGCGCGGGGGCTGATAAAGTGAGTATCGGCAGCGAGGCGGTGATTGCGGTAGAGCGGATGCTCGCGAACGGGGGCCAGGGCGACGGGACGAGCGCTATTGAGACGATCGCACACGCGTATGGGCGACAGGCTGTGGTGGTTTCTATTGACCCCCGAAGGGTATAT
>QLPD01007962.1:0-80480 GCA_003314085.1 Hymenopellis raphanipes | reverse complement strand
ATTCCACGAAGAACCGTCTGCACGTCGCTCAGCCGAAACTTCTTCTCGCCCAGCTCCGGAGCTTTCGTCAAGTTCCAACTTGTACTGACTGCTTTGCGTTGAACAGGATGGCGGGACGTCGAAAAGTTCGACCGTTTGATGGCTCTTGCCGCCTCGCATGGGGATCACCTCGTAACGCGGAACGACTTCAGGGGGAACTTCCAGGACATTCATGTCGGGGCGCGGCACTAGTCAGTGTCACCCGACATAACGACGGTCCTAGGTCACGGTATGTTGACTTTTCCACTAAGAGTACCTCGCAACATGGGAAGGTCAATAGGGAGGTTGGAGGGTGGCTGCAGAGCGTTACGCCTCTGGCGTCACTGTGACGACGATCCCCGCGAGATGGGGATCAGTGGAGGGTGGCGGTGTAGTATTAGAGGACGGTTCGGACATCTTGGATGGGGATAGTGATGGAGGTCCGTTACTGCAAGAGCAGGTCACGTAGAGCAACTACTGCCTATATGAATGATACTGCCCCCGGGATTAGCAGGAGAACCTTTGTGTGACCCGGAGGACTTATGACAGCGAAAGACCTGGCATGCTTTCGACCACATGAGAATCGACGAAGAAGAGTTGAAAAGTGCGGGCACTTGATCAAGTGAGGTTTACATGCTTCATATCCATTGGAACTCGGACAGTCCGGAGGGCTCTTCAAACAAGGGTGCGTAATCATATGAGGGCTCAAAATGTAATATGGCTAAGGAACTTGGGTTTACAAACAATATTATATTCTCTACTTGCTTAGTTAAACTAAGGAGTTAATGGCTTACATGTGTAAAGTGATGGACAAGTGATTTTAAATTTTGATTCGTAGCAGCTTCGGGATGCTTAGGCAGTACTAGCGTAAATCCTGCTGTCAGCCATGGATGAACCTTGTGGATCTGAAGGCATCATAAGTAACATTTTCATTTCTCAGCTAACATGAAAAACCTACCTTTTGAAGCAATGTTATCTCATCCTCAGACAGCTCCTTCGGTATCGGAGCACTATGGAGTCTATGGTCAACGCTGCTCCATAATGACGTTGCCTTGGGGGGCCTGTCATTCATGACGCCGAACAACGTATTCAGCACGGCCGGATCCGCTATCCTTCGGATCCACAATGGCGCGGAAGCTAAGGTGGATGTAGAGAATACAGCAGCCACACGCAAGGGTGTTGATCTTTGGTTGGTCAGAGAGCTGGTGCTCCTTGCAGGAGTTGTGAGGATGGACTGGCAAGAGGTGTCGGTCAACTGGCTTGTTGAACTTTGCGAGGAGGAACGGGACGTCTTCCAGCTCCGCGAAAAAGGCTGCGAAAAACGGCCCGATGTCATTGAAGTCGACGAATCAGCACTTGACACAGTGGGAGCGCGCGACATCACTGAACCAGGGAAAGAGGGCCGGCAGGCAGTAAAAGGGTTCGAAGAATCAAGTGACTTTGAATGGAGAGCAGAGGCACCGAAGCCCAGGAAAGTTTGGGAAGAAGAACGTGATGAAGTATAAGCACGCGATGCTGCACTCTGGGCGCGTGATATGGGGGATGCTGGGGATGTATTGGAACTGGCCGACGCCGAACGGCAGTCAGGCAAAGTCTGTGAAGAATGAAGTGAACTGGAAAAAGAGGCACGCGATGTTGGTTGGGAAGAAGAACGTGACGGAGTATAAGCACGCGATGCTACACTCTGGGCATGTGATATGGGGAATGCGCGGGATGTATTGGTGGTACTGGCCGACGCCGAATGGCAGTCAGGCAAAGTCTGTGAAGAATGAAGTGCCCTCGAAGAAGAGGCACGGGATTCTGAATTGGGAGGGGACGCTATGTCTGGAGGATGATCGGGGGGCAACATTTCCACGTCTGGAGGACCATGGAAAGACTCGGAAACAGACTGGATACCATCATGTGGCGGTGACGGTGTACGTCCAGGAACAGCGGGAGGGGCAACGGGTGCTGGCGCGTGCGATGCGGGTGCTGGGGGGGGAGGACTGACTCGCAGCGCTGCATTCTGCGGCGTCTGTACTTGGGGAAAAGTGCGTAGTTTCAGGCTTTCCGGCATCCACCAAGTGGAATCTGTCGGCTGGCCGATGTTTCCGTCAGAAAACAAGGACGTGGGAGGGCGTGGCCAAGTAGACGGATCTGGATCTGCATGAAACCACGCCGACCAGCTCGGCTCCGCCTTCCATTTCTCCCAAGCAACCACCCCATGCCCCGTTTCAGTTTCTTTCTTTAATCTCCCCATGAAGGCTGGTAGCGCGCGCTTCATCTCGTCTACGGTGGCCTTCCTGGTTCCCCCTGTATTGAATGCGGCACAGTGCTCGTTGCAGTAAGGGTGATAAGTTTCCGCATGCATCTTCATGTTGTGCTTGCCTATGTTGCTGTTGCCGATCCCAAGCCAAACGTAGACATCATCGCGCGCTTCGTTTCTTTTCAACCTCCCATGCGGGCAAGTGTGGCGACAGCAAAGCACGTAATCAAGTGGGACCTCCATAGGATGTCAGAGAAAAGATGCAAGTCGGCCCGCAAAATGACTGTAGATGGTAAGGCGGAGTGCCGCTGGTTACATCATACCCGCAATCGGCATGACGGCATGTAGTTGCTCCTGAAGGGTACCACGACGGTGTGTCCGCTCAACACAGATCTAGCTACGCATCCATCCAGTTCTCAGCGGCGCCAGCTATATGACTTGCGTTCATCAACGCTGAAGTAAAATTCCTCCTTCAAATCGGGTCTAAGAGTCATTTCGCTGTGGCGTGCTACTTAGAGGTAAGTGGATGAAACATTACGACGTACACCCGGTCACGCAATCACGCCACATAACTTGCGCCGACGAGACCGGTGCACACACTCTCGAGAAATTCCGTTCCGTCGTAATCCGCGCTATGCATGTCCTCACGAACCCACCTTCTCAATCGCTTTAAACATGTGCAGATCCTCAGAAGCACATCCAAGGTCAGCGCACCGCCATCTCGTCGCGTTCTGTACAAGCAAACCGGCTGATTCGTCATCCTATGACATCTATCTTCATGTCCAGCAGCGCTTCGCGTGCAAATACTGTATATAACCTCAACTGGTTTGGCCCAGAGTTATGGCAGAGCATGCGCAAGAAAGCGCCAGTCGCGCGATACGAGACTGGGGCTGAGCACGGAGAGACAGCACTCGACATCATCCCATACAAATTGGAGTATGAGAATCATCAGCTGAGTAGGGAGGCGGGAGATAGACGCGATGACAGCGCACAACGTGCTTGAAGGTGCCTCTGGATACGGGGACGGGCGGGTGGTGGTGGTTAAAGAATGTAGATATTGAGGAGCACGATCTAAACTCAAGGCCAGATTGGTGAGAAAGCGGAACGTGACTGTTTCTCGGGGTATGAGGACGACGGGTCCATTTGGATATAAGAGCTGAACGCGCTTTGACATGAAGAGCACCTACAAGAAGATTAGAACTTCGATGCAAGGCTGCGGCCATGAGTGTGAGGAAGTAGAAATGCCGCCTTGAAAGAAAGCCTTGGGGCGTTGTAATAGTGGTGGCTCAAGGAACACCGACGCTCCTCCTGATCCACCCCCAGAAAGCTTGAAATCTCGATGGTATGACGAGATGAAATAAACATCCTCTCCATGAGACCACGTCGCAGCCGATACCCTATGTCATAAAGGACGGTTAATTAGGAGCGAGCGCATACACGATGGAACTCACAACGATTCAACCATTTGGATCAATCCGCCCTGCCCCTGTCATTCCTCCAGAGGTTCACCATAAGGATCGTCCGCCAGCGGGCCCTAAGCCAAATCCGTTCATCAACGCAGCTCCCCAACTCCCAAGCAATGATCTGTTCTTGAACGCGTTCCAATGCCGAACCACAGAGAGCGCAAAACGAGCAGCTCAACGCAATTCAATATCCTCCCGCGCAAATCGACGTATACCGGACATGACTAGAAGGAGCGCCTGGACGAGGCAAGCATAAGCTTAAACCGCGACGCCATGTGCTCCTTCGAATTAATAGTCTTGACCAGTTCATCAATGTCACGACGGAAACACACGGGGAAAGCGTCTCCGGAGCTGAAGACAGCAGCGCGTTGAGTTGTGTCGTCCGCGAAGTGGGATATGATCAGATCCAGTATTTCTGGTGGCAAAAGTCCAACTAGGCTATTCGTAGCATGCTAGTATTCCCGAGGGCGGGTGCGTGAAGTGAAGATGTCGTTGATAGTGTTAAAGATCATAGAAAGGCTAATCGATGGCTGTGAACGGCTTCGCAATCGTAGAAGGCGAGCCAAATTCAAAGCGGGTCTGTAGGCCTTATGGTAAGCCGTCCGCGTCAAAGTCTGAAATCGGTTTCAATTTGATTTGCAACAAGTGCTGTCAAAGGTCCAAGTAATGGTAGGAAGCAAGAGATATGGTGGCTGTTGTTCATGCCCTGAAATGCCTATCATTAGTATCAAGAATAAAGTAGACATAGCTTTTGAATAGCTCACTTTATACAAGCGTACGTCGTAAACCGCATCCTATAAGTAGTCGCACCTTCGCAATGTTGGCGTCCCCCAACGCGCGTCAGTCCACCCTATCGGCTCCAACAGCGAAACGTACACGAATTCACGACGACGCGTTAATCACTCCGAGTCAGTGAATACATCTGAGGCAAGCCAGAGCATCATTCTCTACCTATTCCTCATGACAGAGATCGTTCTGTACGGTCGCGGTATACCACGGACGACATCTCCCGTACATCTGTCAAAGAGTGACTCGTATCGATAGCCGACAAGCGTGATGGTGTATCGCACGATGAGCATAGGAGCTTAGCGACATCGTTAGCACGAGTCGGGCAGGATACGACGAGCGTGAGAGAGGGGAGATGATCCCGGCTGATGCGGGTCCAGGTGGTACGGACGAGTGCGCACGATAGCAGGATAACTTTGTCGTAGACCAGGTGGGAAATGAGAAGGTAGAATAGCTCTTGGGGTACAAACTCGAAACAGCTGGTCGTAATACGCAGCTGGGGTGGTGTGGGTGAACAAGTTGATGGTTCCAAATATCATGATGGTTATAGATCAAGGCCATTGGCACTTCTTGATTCTGTATTTAAAGTTTTGATGAACGAGTACTTGAACAACCTCCGCGAACGAAATCGGAAAGTGAGATGAGAAGGCGTACTGTACTGGATCAACCCGTCAGCGGTAAAGAGGATGTAGGGTCCAGAGACATAGTGATCGAAATATGCTCTGGGATTTGGCTACCGTAACAATTGTTGTTTGCAGCATTGATGAGACGGATACAACTCACATGTCTCTTTCTTGTATACGCGCTGGATTGCTAAGTCGGTTCGTTTATGCCCGGGAAAGCCTGAGAGTTCATGCGATTCGCGTTAAATGATCGCGTCGGTCGACGTCCAGCGCGCATAAAGGCGGGATTGTCAGGCTTCCAGTACATAGAACGGCATCCATAGAATTTTTGGGATATTGCATAGGTTGTGGGGGATATAAGTTTCCAAATGTTGTCCAGCTCTGTGGTGGTACTAGTAGAAAAGAGGTATTGTGGCTGTGCTCCCTGGACCGATCGGCATCTGCCGGATCCTTGTTCAATTCTCTACCACCATCACTAAAAGGCTCAAACCACAATCTAGCTGCAAGGTGTCTTGTTCGGCGTTCGTAAATCCTGTGTGAGCTCTACCTCTGCCTGCCAGCATGGCAACTTATCCTTCCTCTAGGCAGATTGTCGCCCGTCCAGTTCCAACTCGTCCGATCGGGCCGAATACGCCGAATAGTTGAAGCTTTCTTATTGACCACCACATTGAACTTGACTCGTCCCACTGCATCACCGGGCTTATTGTTCGATTCTGAGGGCTTTGGAGTTGCAAGAAACGAATGATTTAACTTCGGGCAGCGCGTGCTGCTTGCCGCAGAGGCTTTTGGTTTTGTTAAAAGGTGCTTTATTCTGATCAAATTGGTGGCTTCAATTTACAAAAGTTTCAACAGTTTCATCGCTTTTCGGCCCTCATTTCTGCTAGGTTCGAATCTCTCAAATTCTCGAGACTCAAAACCCGCCAGGACGGGCGCCGCCTGAACCCATAAGGTACAGCTGGTTGCCCGCAAGAACTTGACTCGCAATTGAATGCCGGATCGTTGACACACTACGGCGTGGTTTCCTCTCGCCGGCGCGCCTTTTCTATTCCGTGGTTTTGGTGAGTTTGGAAGCCGGTCAATTGACCTAGACTTGATGAGTTTCCCTCGAGTCGGATTTGGACTTCACCTGCGGTACGTATATCACGTCTATTCGTCCCTGTGTTCACTAGGACTAGCGGTTTGATAGAACACGCCGAGGCAGCCGTGATGGTGAGTTCTTCCACCCGCTTTGCATGAATACGTTTATTAACGTTGACTTCAGCCTTCTGTGCACTCTACCAGCCCTGGAACAACGAAATCTTGACACAGGGCGGCGTGTGGTGTCCTCGCCGGACCGGCTTTTTTTTTCTGGGCAACTTTGGTATGTTTGGTTCCTTTTTTTGAGCGACAATGCGCCAGTTTGGACCGCATTTGAACTTCGATTCAGTGAGGGTGTTCCTCCTCTCAGCGCCGTCGCTGGTTTTTAATCGCCTAACGGATTAAAGGATTCTAGTGATGAAGACAATGTAGTTGGCATTCGAGACAGCGGTCTGGTTTCCCATGGACAACATAATCGACGAGGTCGCGATAACGACTCGACCTGGAGCTCTTGAAGCCGAGTCGCGCGACGCTCTCAATCTCCTGCTATGCTATTCATTCCGTCCCCGAACCATCCGCCATCTCTTCCGCCGATTCAACCCTGCCAACGTTTACCCTCTTTCGGAGCTCGACGGCTAGGAGCGATTGGCTGAGATGCTATCCAAATCCCCCCATATCGTCCGCTCCGTGCCCTGTATTGTTCTCAAAAGCACAGGAGACAAAGTTGCCTATGCCGTCCTAACGGCGTTGAAGAAATTGCCGCCGCCTTCGTTCGAGGACAAGGAAAAGTGGGCGACGGCAGGCAAAAGCGCACCAGACTACGCGAAGAAGAATTACGGCGGCGAAGGCTGCATGGGAGAAGCTTCGGCCAGAGTATCAAAAGTTGACCTTGGCTAGCTATCTACGTCGTAAGTTTCTTTGGCTAAAGTCAGAGTATGCGCGGCTTATAATTTGTTCCAGGCTCCAAAGAATGATGGAGGGATGTACATCCGCCAGTCCGAATGAACGCTATTAATCATATCTGACGACAGCCCCAATGCTTTACACGTCGTCGCCAACACCCTTTCTATCCCTACGCCCACGATGATCCATCTTTCTCTTCAGCAGTCAGTGTCGCGCCTTTCTTATGCGGCGCTTGTTCAAACTACTTCCAACACTTCAGCCTTCCCATTCAACGACGTCATGCCCTCCCTCGTTCGAAACACGTCCAGGCCCGACTCCTACGACGACAAGTCCTCTCCCATCCATGGGTTGCACGTCTAGTCGCACCACATACATCACCATTTACCGGAAATCGTCGCGGGAGCAGCTCCACCTTCCTGATTTCTTCACGTTGGTCCGCGCCAACCAAGAGATAGATTTCCTATTGATCAAGTACACACAAGAGTGGCAGGAGGAGGACAGCGAGGGTGTCTGCACGTTCCGGGTCTTGAGGAGACGCCGAACGCGAGAGGTGTTTGCTTGAGGAAGATGCGAGAAAGTGGTGATATGGTGAGCATTCGGATGCACTCCGTGCTGAGGCGTGCTGAATATGAACGACAGTACAATGGCTTCTTTCGCCCATTCCGGGCGGCCATCTTCTCTCCTTGGGCTGATCGTCCTACACTTATTTGGGGTATCTCTGATCTAGACGAAATGCGGGGAAGGTGAGACGCGTCTTTGACTATAGTTCACTTGAACTAACGGAATTGTATAGTTTCGAAAGAATGCGTACGCCTTCTCTTCAAGTCTATCTGGTTATTATTCTAATGGTTCGTCAGTGCGATGGGATCTCCCACCTTCCTTCGATGTCATCCACCTAATTGGCAAGACGACGTCCTCATCTCCACGCGCGGCCACCTGACGTTCAACCGCAACTCGCCGGACGTCGTGTCCACACTCATGAATCTGGCTAAATTTTGCAGCATGTCCGCGTTTATGCAGGAGTCATTCGTCTCCGACGTCAGCGAACAGGTGGAATGGTCGCACTCCACCACGCTCAATTCACACCTAACGCTCCTCATTTTCCTTCACCGCATCCTGTAGGATTGCAACATCAGTACCGGCGATGTCCTCTTCGGATTTGAAAGAAACGACTCGTCTATATCATATCATGGAGGATGGATCTACAAAGCAATCTACGCTGAGCCGTGGGGCAATGGAGGACAGGCTTTCTAGGACTAACGAGAACGGACGAAACGGAAGTTCTCAAAGCTAGGACAGGAGTAAGAAGTGGCTTTACAGCACGGAACGTATTCGCAGTGGCTTTGGTTCGCGTGGCAGGAGTACTCCGTGCATCATTCGCCTAATTACCGTTGGATGTGAACAGGTGAAGGAAGTTTTTCAGATAGATAGGGAGGATAAGGAAGAAGAAGATCTTCATACGAGACTAACAGGGGAATTCGCGTCCAGGACAATTAATGAATACATCATGGTGTAGTTTACGACAGGCAAGTATGTTTTTGGTAATCTCCTGTTCGACATGTGACTTAGGGCCATCATATAAAGCATGATTTTCTCGCACCGTTTCTCATCCTGCTACCATCACCGTACTCTTGAGAAAGTCCACCCTTCAGCGTCGGCAGTCGGGGGACGCCCTGAATGTTGATTGTTGATGAGGTCAGATGTCTCACCAGCTCGAGTTCCATCGCAGTGTTAGGAGTGCACCCTTCGCTGCGTAAACACCTGCTTGGTGCGCATCTATATATGACGGCCGTGTTCTACGAGCGCGGGTAAATATCTCCCTGAGGGTCCACGACCCGTCTGTAAGGGAGTGCCTATCAGCTGTCGGGACGGAGTCTAGTCGCAGGATGTGTTCGCACTTTCTCTATTATTTTGGTTGTTCCGACATTATGCAGGTATGTATGTCATTGGGCACGTCTTTCCATAGGTTCCGAACTAATTCTTAATAGACTAGTCGTCGCATGTTCGTACTGGCGTTATGTGTGGTACGTCGTACCGGTTTGTCTTTTTGATATGCTGATGGCTGGCAGAAAAGCGTGCGCCTGTATGGGTCTGTACTTCACTGTGGCCCATCTCGTCAGTCCGCCCGCCGCACTTGTTATTCGCTAGGACTAAATGCTAGCGCTCTTCATGGTACACGTGCAGTCTGTTCGGTCAAACTGATTTATCATATTGCCCAGGAAACATTATTGGTGCCTGCCTACCTACGCACGCTGCCGCTGTACAGCTCTCTCTGGTTCTGTGTTTAGGTGGGCGCGCTCTGGTAAGTGCCCCCCTCGGTCTTATCGGAAAGTACTAACTCTTCTCAAGTTATTTATGCGTCATTACTGGTCCGGCATCAAATTATCATATCAAGTGGGCCATTGAGCTTGTGGGTACTCTGCTGGTCGCCGTGATCGTAACACTGACTCGCAAATATTTCTGTGTTTCTGCTATGGCTCGGTATGTTCTGCAGGGCTCACCCGCGTCTTACATGTTGGCCGCATGTGAGAGGCGAGCGAGCGCTGCGGAACATACACTCCTTTACAAATTTATTCTGGGCAAGGGGCGTTCTGTATTTGAATTCAGGCTCCTAAACCAGCCGTCGATGGCGTTTGAGCTAAATACGTGAGCGAAACGAAAATGAGAAATATGAGTGATGAATATAAAAGGAAATTATCAAGTGACCAATGAGAAGAGAGCAACAGTGGGAAGATCAAACGCCATGACGGCTGGCATATTCGTAACGGCAGCGTTTCGGCATCGCTGATGGCGATGTCGCCAAACAAGCAATTCGCCGCTTGCACTCTCTTTCTCGTCCTTCGTTGTCGACGCGCTTTAGACGCGTCTCGTTGAATTCATTCTTATTTTGCTTTTATTCTCTACATGCCGTTGAATTCAACGCAAGTCAACATTATCCTGTCCCATCTACAAAATCACCAATCCTCCCTTATCGATCTGGTCCTTTTCGCATTGCATGACCTCGAACCCGCCAATCATGTCCTGCTGGAAGACTTCATATCTCGCATTGGATTAATATATGATGCGCTTGTCGCCTCCCGCCGCACACATGACACCATCCTTGCGCGCGCACGATCAACCATCAACGCGGTACTCGCGCTTGAAGTATCCACACTCATCCACCACACGGATCGTTATCGGTTCAACGCGAAGCGGACTACGGTCGAGAAATTGAGTGAAATAGACTTTGAGGAGATGCATCGTGATATGGAGAGCACGGCACCAACGCTCTGTGGAATCTTGGACTGTACTTTGGATGTAGACCCGGGTCGTGCAGAAGCCCGCCTGCGCGAGCGTCAGCGCTACGCTGTCAAGAAAGGGTCCAAGGCTCGGGGATGGGGTGTATTCTCAGGAGAAGATGTTGCGATGGTAGATGTATCAGGCATGGAGGACGAGGTGAACCAAGACGAGGATATGTGGGAAGACCTCCCCGATGATTTCTTTGTGGATTTGGATGGAACTCAGCTGGAAGAGGTTGAAGTGGAGCAAGATGATGACGAAAAGCAGGAGGACGCCGTTAATAACGCGCTTGAACGTCATAAAGCTTTGGTACAGATGGTGAGCTGCATTTCCTCGACGAGTTTCGTACCAAAGACTGATCTATAGCAGAAAAAGGTGATGTGCATTAGTGTCATGATGCACAGCTCGAATCAGTCCTGTAACGCGCTCCAGACACTCATCGGTGTCTTTCTTCACTCCTGTAATGCACCAGAAGCAATCGTACAGATGCTTTCACATATAGGCATATCCATATCCTCTCCGAGCATCAATGACGCTATTACCAATCTCTCCGTCACGGTTGTACAGGAACTTCGGAAGATGGCACTCACATTTTTGCTGGGCTTCGCGTATGACAATCTCGATATCAATCTTACCCAGGAAACACCCACCCTTGAGACTTCGCATCCTACACTGATCCATATGACGACTGCTACATCCTTTCCACTTCAGCATATCTCTGAAGCAGATCTATCCTGCTCGGCAGAGCTATGGGAGAAGTCACCACTACGAAGCGATCGTAAACTGTCTTATCCCGACATCGATGATGATCAGCTGCTTAAGATCCACGCGGAGCCGCCTCTCCAGAATGGACTTACGCGACGCCAGCGCTTTAATGCCTGGAAATTCCTCTCTGATCTGATACATCACGGACCACAGTACTTCCGTCGCTTTGCCAAACGCGTTGGTCATCCAGAAACTGTGGAGAAGATACCTGTTACCAAAATGAAGCAGGTTCACTTGCATATGATGGACCAGCCATGTACGACCTCTGCCGAGAATGCAGCTGTGGTCGTCAATGTGGTGGAGAAGCAGGCGCATCTTGGTGGTGAGGTTATAGACGAGCACGGCGGTGTTTCGCCCAAGTTCAAGGATCTTCTCAACCGCGTGCTCCTACTCTTCGGTGACTTGGGAGTCGGTGAGCACCTACAAAGCTTAATGGCCTCCCGCGTCATTGAAAAGACACCTTGGCGACGGTTCCAGTTCCTTATATATGTACTTGGACTCTTTCACGTCAAGATGGCATGTGCCGATGCAATATGGAAGATCCTCATCAAGAAGGCCGCCACCCGCAAGGATGATGATCCACTATCTTTGATGCAGTGTGTTCGTATTCTGCGCCCACGCGAAACCCACAAGATCAAGACAAGGCCTGGTTTCCGACGGATGCATGAGGTGATACAGCATGTCGGCATTGTGTCTCGCCTGGATTGCTGGCGCGTAGAGTGCGGCGCAGAGAGTCTAGATGTATTTGCAGAATCCGAACCAAGCTGGGAGAAGCTTACGGAAATGGCGAATGCTCTTGCGAAAGGTTACGTTTCTGGGGCTTCATTCGCACGTGAACGTGCTCGTCCTGCTGTGGAACGCGACGAGGTCAAGGAAAATCATGATCTACGCGCATCCTTATTCCTTCTCTATGAAGAGTTCACCTATGCTCTGAACTGGGGCGATATCGGACGCTTAGAAGCAACCTTCATGCCATGGGTGTACATTTTTCGTGCTTGCGGGAAGCATAAGTATTCGACCTATTTACGAAAGTACCTTCGCGACGTACACTTCCGTTATCCCGCAGGTCTGAAGTGAGTGTTATCTATCTAACTTGCTCAGCTCCTTAATGAAATACCTCCCGCATCATAGAAAGGCCATCCGTTATAACATCATTGTCTTTCCCAAGGCACAAGAAGGACATGGTCGTGGAGTTGATTGGGTTGTTGAGCGCAACAATCTCTATGAAAAGGTGCCTCGCATCTATTCAAGTTGGACTAGTCTTAACATGTTTGGATCAGAGAATATATGGCGGGAAGTATTCTAATCATACAAAGCGGCGCATCATTCAGGAGTCACCTCTCATCGGTGTATTCCAGAATGCGCATATTCAGATCGAAAAGATGTTTCGTATCAATCATGGATCAGGTCGACGAGGCAGTCCCAAAATGCAGCGTACCTTCAAAAAGCTCACGCAGTACTTCGCAATACACCAGCCTCATCGTACCGAGAGAGGACGAACATCACAGTATAGTCTTCCAAATCCTATTGCACAGGGACGCCATTTGGCACAGGTACAAGGGTACAAGAAGATACGTGGTGAGGTTCCTGCAAGAGCAAGTTCAATACCTAGTATGGAACAGGATACGGAGTCGCGCGCAAGTGACGACGAAGACGAGGACCTGTGGACAGATGATGAGAACACTGATATTGAGCTCGAAGATGTCGATGATTAGCTGAAGAAGTCGTATACTAGTGATATCGTTATATACATAAATCATATGGGATGGGAGGACATGATATATACGTGTCGATATAAGGGAACAAGCCTAGTATCAAATCACTCGGGATATGGATTACTCGGACTGAAGTTGAGGAAAACAAGTGGCAGTGAGGAAGATTCGGAGGCGTGTGAAGGCGCCGATGGTGTACCCGAAGAATGCAACAAGGTCGGTGGCAGTCTGGAACTAGATGGCCCCGGTGTCGGTGTAGATGGGAGTGATGGACGGAATGACACACTCCTGTGGGATGCAGGTTTCTCCCGTACACCTCCCCAGGCACTCGCAGATAAAGGTGATTGGCTTAGGGGGGTGACCAAGCGTTGTAATGGCAGAAATGTTTCGGCATGTCGAGACGTCGTGGGAGGTGTATTTTCAGTGGCAGCGATAGCACCGGGACCCTTTGTATAGTACTCTGGACAGGCTCGGTTTTTCTCTGAAATATTGTGGTCAGTATGTAATGATTCAGACAGGAATAAAATGCCTACTATTGTGTCCCGGAGCTCCACACACCCCGCAATGACGAATCGACTTAACAGGAAGGGGAACAGAGTCGGGCTCTGGCTCGGGTGCCGGTGGTGGCCAGATCCGAGTGATAATCGACAACAGAGCAGGAGCGTAGGCTGTCACATACTTACGGGGCCATCGGGTCTCCCGGTATAGCTGATTCGCGTCCTCGATCTTCTTCCAATGCGCACAGTCAACAATGCGGTGAAGAGACTCATTGGACATGAACATCTCCGAGCCGTAATCCGCAAGGAAGCCTTGCTCCAAAACCTCATGGGCAACATCGTCGCGCCAATCAAGGAGAGCAGCCTTTAGCTCGACATCCTTGCTGCCGTACTCATACTTTGCCAATCTCGAACGCCCGGGAATAGAATCCTTCGCTGTCATAACAGTGATGAAGTGGAGAAATGCGTCCGGAGTACACAAATCACAACAAACGTCTGACTTCCGAGGTCGACAGCGCGTACACCCCTCCGGATTGGAAGGATCACACTTAAGATGATAGTCGTTCGCTAAACAAAACACGGTAAGTAACATTGCGCATGTACGAAGTAGAAATTGATACCTAGCTGGTCGTTGCCAAAGAGCAGCATCGGTGGCTCTCGCCGGCAGTTGATCTCACGCTCGCTTGCATTTATCATGTCATCGACAGGCCCTCCAATGAGCAACGGCTCCTTCTTGCGTTTGCCTGAGCCCTTGATACTCGAAATGGGATCCTGATGGTAGAACGCTCGGCGATCACCCTTTGACCGTTTCAGTGTCGCATGCGGCAGTGAATGTACTGCGACTGAGGAATTCGATGAAGAAGGTGTCGCGCCGTTGAGATCTCGAAGTGGTCGCCGACGTTTTGATGGTCTGTCATTGGTATCGGAGTCGGCCTTGCGCTTTCGAGATTCGGCAGCTTTCTGAGCAGTATCAGCCTTGCGCTTACGGGCAGCATCAAAGTCAGACTTGTCGGCCATGAGAATAGCAAAGGAAGGAGACTGGAGATCACGGCCTGCACGGCCAAAGCGCTGCCAAAGGATGCACATATCCCTCGGGGTTCGCCATTGGACCACAACCTTGATATCTGGGAGATCCATGCCCTACGCAAAACGAATTAGTATGTTTCAAAGTTTAGTCGAGGCGTTCTCACCATCCCGAAAGCGTCCGTAACAGCCATACCCCAAACGTCGCCAGTACGCAGAGCATTGAACTCCTCGTCGCGGAAAGTAGAGCTCATAGTCGCGTGAAACCATTTGAGCTTATCGGAATACTCCGGCGGAAGACGCTTGCGCAGGTAGTGAATAGCGTCCTCAGTCTCGCGGATGCTGTTGCAGAAAATGAGGAATTTCATTGGTGGCGGGTCGCCCTCCTTATAGTTCTTGAAGTGCTCCGGTATAAGAAATGCGAGATCCTCAAATGACGCGACGGCATGCTTGATTTCGCGAACGCACAGATGTACGTTGCTGCGATCGTTGGAGAGGATGATGCGTTCCGTCTTGGTGGATCGAAGCTGGAGTAAGGCAGCAACATCGTTCAGGATGGGTAAGGGAAGTGTAGCAGATGCGGCGAAGAATGGGATATGATCAGGAAGGAAATCTCTGAGATGGCCGACGTGAAGGTAGTCCTCTCGAAATGACCTCCCCCACTGACTGACACAGTGTGCTTCATCGATGACGACGTAAAGTAGACGCGATTGGAAGGAGGTGTCCTCGAGAAGACCTTGAAATCCTTGATCGCGCGCAAGCTCGGGGCCGATGACAATGACCTGGTATTTTCCTTGGCGGATGTCCTGTATAGAGATTAGCATGTCAGTCATACATATCAAAGCTATGGTTCACACACCTCGTATGTTGAGGGTTCAGAGTTGTCGGCATTGACAGCAAGGGCTGAGAGATTGGCATCATTGAGAACTTTGGCATTCTGTTTGCCAAGCAAGTTAAGAGGACTGATAACAGTGATAATACTGTCTCTTCCATCCTCCAAAGCCATGAGAAGGGCTAAGAAGAACGAAAATGTCTTCCCAAAGCCCGTCGGGGCAACCCCAATAACATCCTTCCCCGAATACACTGCTTGGGCCAGCTTGACCTGAGCCCAGCATGCCCGCTTGCCCATCTTCCTCTGGCCAAGTTCCCGGATGTCTTTAACAGTCCACTCCCGCAGCGCCGGTGCAGAAGCATTATTGGCGGGAGGAGCTGGTCCATCTCCACTGGACATGCACCAACGCGAGATTGTGTATTAGAATAGGAATTAAAATATAGCCATAAAAGAGTGTGAGATTTATAGAGAATAAACGAACGAGACGCGTCTAAAGCGCGTCGACAACGAAGGACGAGAAAGAGAGTGCAAGCGGCGAATTGCTTGTTTGGCGACATCGCCATCAGCGATGCCGAAACGCTGCCGTTACGAATATGCCAGCCGTCATGGCGTTTGATCTTCCCACTGTTGCTCTCTTCTCATTGGTCACTTGATAATTTCCTTTTATATTCATCACTCATATTTCTCATTTTCGTTTCGCTCACGTATTTAGCTCAAACGCCATCGACGGCTGGTTTAGGAGCCTGCATTTACGGAAGCAAAGTGAAAGGAAGTAAAAAAAAGTAAGTCACGTGCCGCCAACTTCCAAACCGCTTAGTTTGGCTCGGACGACGGATACCACAAGGTGCGTCCAGCGCGCTCTGCCCACGCTTTTAACTCAATGCCTTCCAGAAGACGGTTCTCTTACCTACCAGAGTCTTCGTTCCGACGGGAAGCCCAAGCGCCCGATGAACGCGTTCATGATCTTTTCTCGCGGCGCCGCCCTCAGGTTTCTACAGAGAACCTGTCCATACACCCTGATGAGATTTATTTTCTTAGCAACGAGTGGGCGAGCAACCTTACATCTGGTCGCATCTTCTAGGTCTCATTTTTCAAGCAAAATGTTTATAATTTGTCGATTTCTCCAATGTGTGCGAGGAAAGACCCCACTTTTGGAGGAAATGTATCTTTACGTTGGTCCAGATGATGATTTGTATCAATGGATTGAGTGTTGGGCTACTCCTCGCCTCAGGCGCGCAGACTTACAATCGATGGCGTATGCGTATCGTCTTCTTGGTCAAACTTCGGGGATAACCCACTTTGCCACGGCCATGGAGGGTATTCAAGACGTCACGATGATAGCTCGATTTCAATCGATAGTTCCCTCCCAAGTATTTATTTGGATGCCTTGCCTGTTCGAGATTTGCCGCATCCGGTCCTGCAGCAGTCGCTGGAGCATATCTGGGTAAACCACGTCATCATTCTGGCCGTCCTCACCACTCCAAATCTTCACATTTTATTTGCTGAAGGTGCTACCTCTTTTCCAGAAAGCGCCTACCTATCATCATTCATCGAACGATCCAGCTTCACTCTGTGTACCTTCAACTTGCAATGGGCACCCCTTGCGCCATCAGTTTTCCATGTTGTCACCTTCGAAGATGAATCTCCGGATTCGGCTCTTTTTCACGAACTTCGATACGTAACCTTGCCCGAACAGAACATGACGGATTCGGCCTCAAGACTTGACATGACTCCGCCGTTGGCACCACTTGTACACTGTCATTGTCAAGCAACGACACTCTGGAGGGAGGTCGGTGGTTCGACCACTCCTACTTGGATGACACCCCGTTCGTCATGTTGCCGAGCCGTTTGACCACGATACGACGACGTCGTGCTAAGGTGAGGTTCTGAGACTTCTACCTTTTTGTGCTAAACTGATATAGTTCTTTAGTCGACGGCTGCCACGCAAGACGCTTTTCGGTCGGTTCTGTCATCTCCTCTTTGGATAGTTCATTTGGTTCCGTGCTGGTAAAGGATTACGAGCCGGCTGAACACCCTCAAGCCATCACACTGGTGCGTTATGCAGATTTATCGTAGAGCCGTGTCAATTAACGACTCGTTTCAGGCAACACCGTATGAAGCAAAATGAATAAAACTCGACTGGTAAGTCGACACGCTGTTTCCTTGAGCCTTGACTCACTCGTTGATGTCTAGATTTGCTTTGATATCGGTTTAACTCTTACATTGTACGTCCTTCGCTTCAACGGGGTTATAGATACTGACACGACATTTAGCCTCACGGTGTCGGATGAACAGGATTCACGAGTCCTTCGAGAAATGGGCCGACGTCTTAGGCGATACTCGGTGGTCATTCCAGACCGTCTCGTCTGCACCTACGTCTCTGTGAGTAAACAGTTCCCCTCGACTCGGACAGTTGAGTGAAGCATTCCATTCTCGCAGGCTTCGCGAAAGGAAACCCGATAACAACAGTCTCGAGGACTGGCTTGACGGTGATAGGTGTGGCCGGTTCAGCCTCTTTGAACCGTTCTTGTTTACTGACTACCTAACTGTAGATACGACACCCTTCAAGCGATGGGCGCCGTAATCCTTGCATTTTCAGACTCGGTATCTCCCTCTCAGGACACCCAACAACGGTTCCGACGACTGTCTCGAGGATATTAGGTATGTCCTGTTGTATAGTCTGAAACCATTCAATCACCGACTATCCCTCAGGAGACGGTCGCTCACTGTACCACGACGGTCTTCGATTCGAACGTTCAAGTGTACTTCTTGGAGAGAACAATTCACCCAACAGTTCGGCTACACGCCGACTGTACACTCCTATACCCTTCACGCCATTATGCATTATGTTGCATACTACCGGTGCGTATTTCGAGTTCAGCACACAGTCGTATCAACTAACCAGTCGTTGAAGATATCATCAACGACGTTCATGCATAGACAGGCTTGAAACTCGGTTTACTATAGTAAGCTCTTCCCTTCAACGAGCTTCGGGATACTAATTTGGCATTCAGTTTCTCCGAGGACGGACCTCGACGTGAACTCAAATGAGTCTTGTCCGTCATTGATCTGGCGCTTGGCGGACTGACTATTACATTGACCTAGTCGGACTCTCGAGAAGGCCGTCGCGACAAATGCGAGAACGGCGAATGCCGCTGCTGCCTTCTGCGCCTCCAGGGAAAGGTACGTTTCCGTTGATAAGTATTGACCCGCGACTTATGGCCCTCCCAGATGTTTCTTATCAAACTCTCGGAGCCATACTGGGCTCACGCCGTCGTCGCTCTGGGATCCGGGACTTGAATTGTGTTTCCGATTCGGTTTTCCTAGACCGTTGACTATGGTATGTGGTCCCATCCTCTGTTTTCGTCCCTAATTCCTCACAGGACTCGATTAGTCTAACCAGGTCTGCATTAACGAAGACCTCGACTACACGAATACCAGTCGAACTCGTAGTCTCCGCCAACTGACAATGCCAACTTCGTGGGACTAGACTCCTCCGCGGTGTAGTCGCAGATTGGAGTAGCCGTCGTGCTCAAGCTCCCTACTGCTATAACTTGTGAGTGTCACTTTTTGTCGACCTGAACCGAACCTCACTAGACGGCGAGATTCGAGTACATGTTACGTTGTGATACCCGTCGGAATGTTTTGTTTGCTCGCATGTAGTTCAGTCATACGTAGTGTACGCTACTCGCGACTCGTCGAGAGAATATTGGCCAGTCTTTTGTTAGTTAGTTGTCGTGTAACCTTTTACAGATTGTTTTTACTGTACCGTGTGCGCCAGGGCAGATCCTCCGGCTACCCGATATTGAAGGAACGGGTACATTGCGGATTTCTCCTTTGACTTCAAGTTCTTTTCATATCAGTCTCTCCAGCCTGCGCGATTCGACCATGGAACGCGACAGGTATGGAGAGTTCTGCCTTTTGTTTTGATTCCTCTTTTCGCTTTACAATGTATGTACAGCACGGAGGTCCTCCATCTGTCAGTTACACTTTCACAACGAACATTCACTTCCTCACCCCTCCAAATCGTGTACATTCATTGTCTTTCATTCATTTCCAAAGTGCTAGAATATATAGATTGCGATAAATAGGCAGAGCGACTACCACACATAAGTAACATACAAAAAACAAGCAAACGAACGAGGTTCAGGCATTAAGAACATCCTCGGAGTCTCTAGGATTATATATACAACTAATTAGAGGGTAGGGGACAAGGATGAAAATGTAGAAGAGAAAGTCATATCATAAGAACCACCTACATCGTATTCACTCACATGCTGCGGATGCGCATACAGGTCTTTCCCATCCTCCTCCTCCAAACTGCTCAAAGAAGCCCCCTCCGTTCCCATTCCCAGGAACAGTCGCAGCATGCTGATTCTGGAACCCGCTCGTAGTTGGCGGTAACTCACTCGAATACACCACCGGACTATCCGTCCCAAACGGCGCGCTCCCCGGTCTAGAAAATGGCCGCATAATCTGCCGCATCTGCTCCAACCCCGCCTCAAAGTTGCTCGACGTACGGCCGGAGCTTCACCGCGTAAGGCTCCCAGGTAAAACTGGGTACATCGATGGGTGGAATCCCCTCGGAACGGAAGACTCTCCAGATGATGTCCCAGGTCGTCGTGAAGACCCAGCACTGTCCCCGCTGCCGTTCCTCATCAGGAAAGGAGTCATGCTGCGATGCCTCCGTACAGGTCCTCTTGTAGTCGCACTGCTGTCGAGAACTCCAGGTGGATACAACGATGGCAGCATGATCGAATACCTGTTTATGCGAAGGTGCGCTCATACTGAGGTAGGCCATCATCGTCCCGGTACATGCTCCCGCTCCCAGAAGAACCCACCAAAGACATTGGTCTCGCGCCGTACATGCCCACCGGTGCGCGCACGGGTGATGCGGACCACTGTTGCTGCTGGGGATGTGTCACGTAGTAGCTGCTCGTCCCTGCGTGAGGCGCATACCCGTTGTTCTGATAGTCGCCCCGCAAAAACCTCCATCACCAGTCCCTCCTCATCGCCCGGCATCTCCCTCAAATCTCCAGCAATCTCCACCTCACACATCTCGACATTCAGCCCATACCCTGCCATGTCGCCGCTTGGTACATTGCTCGCAGCGGCAGCCCACTCCCCTTCAGCTGTGGTACCCATAAGACTCCATACGCTTGTGCCTCCATCTGCTGTTGTAAATGCTCAAGGGCACCGTGGCATGCTTTATTGCGGCTTCCGAACAACAAATCCTTTCATCACGCGGCACAGATTTGGACAAATCCTGGCCGGATCTTGAGGAGGAGACTCATCCGGCAGTTTTATATCAGCGTTATCACTCCAGATACGCCAGTCAGGTCGCTCTCCCGCTGGCTCGGGCCACGCCAAATGACCCGAGACACTATGTCGCATGTTGATACGATTCGTCATGTCGCTGCAACAAGAAGAGTGATCAAAGGTAAATGAGGATAATATTGTGTGCTCACTTACTTGTGCCAGTTTGACCATGCACTGTCAAAATCTTCCCGAACAGAAGACTGTTGAGGGATATCTTTTTGTCGGACCGTGCGGATGACAGGGGGAAGGTCCGTCGTGTTCAAAAGCTGGTATTCGGCCCAGATAGATTCTTTACACCCAACAATCGTCTCCACGACTTTGGCGAGATGCATGGTAGCCCAATGTGGCGCGGTATTCCGAAGCAATATGGAGTGTTGCAGGGATGCACTGTCAGTGTCTTTGGAACGTTGAGTGCTCGCCGTTCCTGTGGAGTCAAGATCAAATAGATGAGAACCCTGGTAATGACTATTGCCATTAACGGAGTGCGTCGAGTAAGCATCAGCGGAATTTGGAGGGAGAGGAATCTTGAGCGTAGGATTGGACTGAACATCTGTAAAGCAAGAGGAAAGATAGAATGGGAGAACGGATAGGAGCTGTGAGCATAAGAACCGTTTTGAGAGCATCGCCTCCCATGCAAGCTTCAATTTCGTATGGTCATGTGGATGTGATTTCGGATGGAGATGGTGATCGTGATCCTCTGACGATACGGGGCTGATAAGCGTAGAAATCCTGCCATAAGGGGACATGGTGCAGGGGGATGGGGAGTGTAGCATGTACTTTGAGGGGTGTACAGAGCCAGTGAAGGAGGAGGATGGTGATTCTTGAAGAGTAGGGAGGTCCACCTTGGGCTTCATGCCCAGTTCCTGGTTGAAGCTGATATGACAGGGCTCCCAATTGAGGTTTGTAGAAGGGCGGCCAGAATATAGATTACTAGTCTGTATGCACTGGATGGTTAATGAGAGATCATGAGGGGGTGGCGGTACTTTCTGTTGGATGGGTACCGAACAGGGGAATATTAAGTTTTCTTCAAGGATCTTGAGGACAGTCATGTGAGAAGAGCGCAATTGTATTCAGTGGAGAAAACGAACCTCCAGAGGAGCACCTGGCTTCATAACTCGCGCAACGTCCTATTATTCTTTGTGTCAAATTAGACAGTGGATTACAAACATTGCTAACCTCCAGGACATATTGCCACTAGACACAACATGCATCAGTACGGTAAAAAAAGGTGCAATGTATAGTGATCATACCTCATCTTCAGGGACTCCAAGTCCTATGTGGGCAATACGCACGAAATCGAAATGGTCGGCAGGAAATGGAAGACCATCGAGACTAGAAAGCTAGTTATAGCGGTAGTATTATTGAGCAGCAAAGGAACGTACAGGTTACCGTGCATCCACTTCACTCGTCTTGCCAAGTCTTGGTGAGTTGCGACTTGAAATACTCGGGGTTGGATGTCGCGCAGGTCGAAGCCAATGATGGTGCTCGACTTTACTGGAGTGGTTAAGGCAATTTCAGTGAAGAGTGAGAGCACGGACTGACTGTCCACTCCTTTGCAGCCTCTAGTGCCCAATAGCCGCTTCCACAACCAAGATCGAGGACTTGCACTGGAGGTGTTTCGAACTGGTGCAGAGAAAGTCTCCGTCCGCAGCAATTCATATAAGCCATAGCGTCCCAGATCTCACTGAAGACAAAGGTGAGGCGGGATTAAAATGCAAAACGACGCGCCATACTAGCTGGAATTCTGTTTGGAGTAGGCGACAGGGTAAGGAACATCGCCAGGCCTGCGCTTACGCTTCCGCTCCTTGAGCAGCAAAGTCTCTACGTCTTGCACGGTGGGCGCCGCGGCGGGGATCATGGCAACAGCAGTACAGGACGAATCGCCAAGTTGACCGGTTGTGAAGCAAAAGCTGAGTAGTCTCCTCACAATTCGCTCACGACATACAACATAACCCAAATTGCTCAGCCATGATGGCCGCTGATTCTGGAAGCAGGGTCCGTCTTCCATAAGTAAGTACTGCAACGTGCATGCTATTTCTCATCGCCAAACGCGTCATCAAGGTTGACCTCATTGAGCCCGAAGACCGTAATGCATTGAAACTCTGAAGTTAACTGCCCTCTCCAACATCGCCTGAGGGCCCACGCATACGCGGCTCGCCATCTCTTATCGTTCCCCCACGGCAGTTTGGACCATTTGGAGGCGGGAGAGGTACCGGTTGGGCGGGATTGAGCATGGCACGTTTATTCTCTGAGAGTTCTGACAATATCGTAGAGATGTGGCTACTAGTACGTGCTTCCGAACGACCGACAGCCTCGGAACCTCTCCGCTGCGTCCGAGTCGGTCCGACTTGTTGCTTCAAGCTACTGAGGATACGCTCGACGATATTTATGTACACCAAAAGGAAGCTGTGGAGACAATGGAGGCAATCTTTGGGAAGGTTCAAGCTACAGTGCCACAGTCTGACAGTCAGACTCCATCAGTGCTCGGACAAGAGGTGCTCAGGCTCGCGCCAAAGGACAATCAGATGTGTCGTCGTCGTCGTCGGAAGAGGAAGCCCAAAACAGAGGTAGTCCCTCCAAGGAAGCGCCGTAAACCTGATCGGTCATCAGAGTGAAGAAGAGGAAGAGGAAGCGTGGAACATATGTGAATGATCCGGTCGGAGTACCTTCAAGGAAGCGCCGTAGACAGAATTAGTAACACAGAAATCTGTACAGTTATTTCAAGTGGCAATAATGTGATATGGTTTGAGGGCGAGAGGGCTACCCAACACTGATACAAAATAAAAGGTATCAAGTTCTGTGGTACAGAGGAAGCTGCGCGGTGAACGCTGGGTTTGATATCCCCATACAATCAGTGCGACTGGCAGCGACCCCAAAATGGTTGATGATGCAAGAGTCAGAATGCCCTGAGAGGAGGCAACCAGTGATCATCACATACACAAATGAATAATAACCTCTGATTCTGTCCTTTCTGAACGCGCCACAGAACACTGATACGTTCTGCAGGAAGGTACAAAGTGTTCCGAGAAAAATACATATTAACCTAGTACAACAGGCATACAAAACAAGAACCCAGAAAATAATAATCCTACATAAGAAAAATAATAGCAAATAAGCATACCACCGACTAACACCCACGTCACCCTCTCTCAGGACATTCATCCTCACAAGTTCAGGCAGAGCGTGCGCGATAGAGAGCCGTTCGCGCGATACGAGGCTGAGAGCGAGCGCCGTGAGCCGGTACTTGATGTCCTTACACGCATATGGGAAGATGAGGATCATGAGCTGGGTGGGGAGGCTACTGAAAGAGGCTCCAGTGTCGAAAGCCCCAGTATACATTGTTTGTAAGGGAGGACTTCCAACTTGATATGGAGGTGAAACTTGAAACATTGATCGTGGATGCGGGACGGTCAAAAACCAAATTGGTAATAGATTGGGAGCGTTGGGAATGGCGGCGGCCGATAGATGTTGGTTATAAGACGTGAAAGTGCCTTTGCACGAAGAACACGACTTGAAGGAGGATCTGCAAAAGAATTGGGACGATGGTAAATATGTCATTTCGATGCCACTTGCTGAGCTGTCATGAGGATGGCGCTGTGGTAGGAGTTGAGTGTGAAAAGTGGGGATGCTCTTCTTTATAGGCGTCACCCGCTTCAGGCCACTGCCGTCCTGAATGGGCTCGGCGTTGGCTCGCCGATTGCTCTTGCCGAGTTTGGCGAAACGACACAAAGGTCACGTCCACGTTTCGAAGGTTGGGAAAGAGACGATGACGAGATGTAGTGAACATCTCGTCATCCAGTGAGACGCCACAGAGAGAAACAATGATCAGTGGCTGTGTTTGCAAAGGATGCCTGTCGTCTGAGAAGAACGAGCCACAGTACACAGGCGCGACATATTTTAACTCGAATATCCTATGTCATAAAGACCGATTAATTAGGAGCGAGTACATGTACGATGGAACTCACCACGATTCCGCCGGTCGAATCAATCCACCCTGTACATGTCGACAGAATCATCGTCCGACAGATGTGTGCTAAGACTGGAACGCAGCCAAACCCGTTCGTCGGCCCCCTCTCCTCAAGCAACGATGCACGGCGGAAGCCTTCCAACGCCGAACCATGGAGGGCGTGCAAAGTGCCAACATGCAAAGCAATACAGTCCACTCCCGTGCATTACAGCCATTTACGCTGATCTATACGTCTTTGACCGCGGTAGAAGAAGAAGAAGCATGACATCCCAGCGATTGTTGGGCGGAGCCGCACTACAACCGTATAAGGAGCTAATCGAGACGAAAGGAGCATCCCGGTCATGTTTTGCATACGTCGATTTGCGCGGCGGGAAAAGCGTCTCCTGAGATGGAGACAGCCCTTTGGCACGGGATGAGGACACGATGAGGAGCATCTGATATGATGAGGACTGATGCGCGTCCAGGTGGCATGGATGAGCGCGCAAACTAGAAGAGTGGCTTTGTCGACGACGAGTAGGATATAATCAAATCGACAGTAGTATGCAAGTAGTCCTAAGGGTGGATGCGCTTGGTGAAGATGTCGTAGATAGTATCAAGGATCAGCCGGATGGAAAGGCTGATTGGTGGTCTGACTCATGGTAAGCCGTCGGCGTTGGGGTTAAATTGTCCAAGTAATGAAAGGAAAGCCTTGGATTGGTGGCTGTGCTGTTGCCCTAGCAGAGCTTTTGAATAGCCACTTTCTACACTCGTAAATCGCATCCTAGTCATTCTTCTTCTTCACATCATCACAACCATCTGTACCGCGTCAATCCGCCTATCACCCAGAGCGTAGGAGCTTCCTGGTAACGGAAGTAACAGTCGTACTTACATGAAGCTCACGACGACGCGTAAATCACTCCGTGTCAATACAGACATCTGGGCCTATCTGATGAAAAGCAGAGATGGACGAGGAGAGTGTATCCCGCGGCGAGCATAGGAGCTTGGCGAGCTCATTAGCACGGGCCGGACAGGATACGAGGAGCGTGAGAGAGGGGAGATGATCCCAGCTGATGCGGGTCCAGGTGGTATGGACGAGTGCGCAGGATAGCAGGGTGGTCTTGTCGTCGACCAGGTGGGAAATGATAAGGTCGAGTAGCTCTTACACGCTCGAATGAGCCGATGGTCGTACGCAGCCTGGGTTGTGGCCTGGTGAACATGCTGCTAATGGTTCGAAAGATGGTCAAAGATCAAGCCCGGTCAATGGATGGCAGCTCTTGATCGTGTTATTAAAGTTTTAATGAGAAGCGTGTACTTGAACAGCCTCCAAACGAATCCGGCAAGTGAGATGAGGAGGAGGAGAAGAGGTGTGTATTTGCATAGCGACATTCAAGACAGCAAAACCCGAACCTACAAGCATTCAGAACTCCTATAGTTATGGTGAGCGAAAAGCACGTACCAACAATAACCGACATCACCGCTCCTTTAACCTGTCTTGCTCCAAGACCCCATTAATCAACGCGGAACTGTCCTCCTCTCACACGCGTCGTCGGATTATACAGCGGACTCGTACGTCGGTGTTCGTTCTGACCAACTGGAGTTGACCGTCGCCTGCAGCACATTTCTGACGCGGCAGCCGCTCCAGGATTTAATCAGGCTATCGCGTTCATGACCGCCGCCTTTGGCGTCGGGCACATTGTCGCTGCGCAATCAGGGCCCGCGGTGACACCGTCCATCTGTCCGTTCCTCGACGTTATCCTTCATCGAAGTGAGGCTGACTGGTCTAGTGACGAAGTGGGGGACGTGGGGCGTGCTTAGTCTCGCGACATGCGCAGCGTCGAGGGAGCTGGGGAGCGCGACGGTGCTTTGGACGGGATGAATCATTTAATCCTGGCGGGGGTACTGCACTGGATCGATCCGTCAGCGGTAAAGCGGATGTAGGGAGATGTGACATACTTGCATTTACTAAGTCGAGAGGTATAAAACTGGCCTGCCTGTACGCACTGCGTTTCCTAAGGAAAGCTTGAGGGCCATGTGAGTTGCGTTCAATGACCGTCATGGTCGACGTCCGAGACACTCTGGCAAATTGTATGAGTTGTCGATGCCAAATATTGTTGGTCCTTGTGGTGGTAGGAAGCAAGAGGTGTTGTGGCTATGCTCCCTGTACCTATGTCAACGCCATCCAATGCATGTTCAGAGTCGGGGTGAGCTAGAAAGGACGCAAACTGGCCATCCAAATTCCAAGCAAGGATTGTCAAACAGCCTGACATGGTTTGCACATCAATGTTTACATTCACGGGACATGGAGAAGGTAATGAGTGTAAGGTAGGTGAGGCATGAATAGCAGAGGAGGGCTGTCCTGGTGGGTAAGGAGGAGAAAAGGAGCTAGAAGTACAAATGGTACAGTTACACATGGTAGAAGCAGTGGTGGTGGTGGTAGTACAGGTGTGGTTGGTGGTACAAGTACAAGTAACAGGTTCTGATGTGCATGTCTGATGTGAGATACCTTTGGAACAAGGCGGGAGAGCCACTGTCTCCCAGGCTCACCCCAAACCTTCAATCGAAGAGGTTGAACACGCGAGCCTGGAGGCGCTTGAACTCGTCAGGGCGGCCGGCGACGTCCATAGATCGATTGAAGATGGTGCGATAATCATCGGCATCACGCTGGGATGCGAATGTGAGCCGGAGAGTTGAGGAGTTGTGGAGCAGGACGGAGATCGGCGTGGGCAGAGTAGCTGTGGACGTCGAGGGAAAAGTGCTGACCATGAGATCGAGGTCATTCGCCATAAAACCGACATTGCCATGGCACGTCGCTGTCGAGAAAGGGCCGACAATAACGAACGCACAGGCCATGGATGGATCAGGGTGAAGAGCCACACCGTCGTCGTCGTTCGCGATGTCAGAGCTCGTTGCCAAGCGTTCGAGCAAGGTCCGGGAACGTTTCTGAGGCGGGCTCGCGGGCGGGGGGCGAGTGTGTGTTTCCCGAGGTGCACGGCGCCGTCCGCGTCGGGATATTCGAACGAGCTTGATGGCGTTGATCGGAATGGTGCATGCTGGCGAGGGGGGCGTGGGTGGAGTGGTGACGCTCGGTGGCAATCGCGTCCAATCGGGTGAGAGTGCGCTTGGACATGTCGTGAATCTCTGAGCGCAAGTCGGTGATCTCTCTCCCATAAGCATTGACCCGACCCTCCAAGAATTCGAGCCGTGCCTCGAGTGCGCCAGTCGTCTTAGCAATGTGCTGCACGTTTGGCGAAGCTGGAGCTGGTGAAGCCCGCGAAGCAGTCAGTACAAGTTGGAACTTGACGAAAGCTCTGGAGCTGGGCGAGAAGAAGTTTCGGCTGAGCGACGTGCAGACGGTTCTTCGTGGAATCCACGTTGGGAAGTCCGACGACACTCCTGCACCACGATGGTCTTCAAGAATCTATGGAACGATGATGAAATAGCGTATTTAAACGGACTCGGATGTACTCAGCTGACCTCCAACAAGTTTTTAATCAAAGAAATACTTAACCTGCGGGATACAGGAAGAAGCAGCCGTGCATTTTACGCGTCTTGCAGAGACGCGTTGTAGACGCGTCTGATCGAAGGTAATCCACTTGCCATCCAGCGCAATTCAAATCCTACTTCAAAGATATCGAAAACACGTCATTGAATATTGAACGCCAAACATCTGTGAAATTGTCAACTTAAGTAGTCTTGACGATACGGAAGAACGAGCTCGAGATTGAGGATGTGAGGAGATCAGGGTTTCAGCTTCGGGCCGGCGTGGCCGAGTGCACTTGCTTCTCACCTTCATGTACCTGTTCGCGGTGTCTCTGTTTCCCGCTACCACTGTCACTGTACTCTCGCGACCTTCATGAGAACCCTGACTTGATTGCTGTACCCAATCGCTCAGTACACCGTGACCCGTCGGACTGAACGAGGCTGTGGCTCGTCTCGGATCCTACGGCTACCGCCTTTTGAGAGTGGCTTTGGCGACTCACTGGGATATACGACTGGTGAATGAGGACAGAGAGATTTGCCCGGAGAGGGTAGCTTGGATTGGATGCGACGGTGGTACGTATATTTTACTTGCTGCTTGAGAAAAGAACTAAATAACAGAAATGCAGAACACACACGCTTCGAGGCCGACTTTTGGAAAGCCATTCAAAGGACTCTTGGTTGTTGTCTGTAAACGCGTTACCGCCCTCTTCCTGCGCCACGCAATTCACCAATACTCTTCATTTGTCCAGCGACGCGTGCGCGAGACCGTGGCATGCTAGAGCGCTTCGACGGCAGCAATGAGTGGCTGCAGCTCAAGCAAGTTTGAGTGATGGAAGATATTTAGCTGTTAACCAAGGTATGTTTGATCTATCTCAGTTTGAGAAGTGTATTGGTTTTCTGATTTGTGCTCTATGTCATTTGCAGATTATTTCTCTCTCTTGGACTCCTGGTCTGGCCCCCCCTCAACTCTCCATGGACGACGGGCATGCAATTGTTTATTTTATCACCCGTTACCCAGTATCTAACGTCGTCTTCTCCCACCAATCGTTTCCGAGCACGACATCCGCCCATCCTCCAGGGGTCAGCGCCCTCTGGCATTACATGGGGTCATATCTCGCAGATGTAGCGCGCGCTCGATATCGTTCTCTACCCAGTTCGACAGAGAACATCCGACTTGCTCAGCGGGCGAGCGCAGCCTTTGCGCACGCGTGCATCTGTTTTATTGCTTTCGTCTATGCTTTCAAGCTGAGTCCAGGTTTGAAACAGATCAGGTTTTCCCGTTACCCATTCCCCATCGACATTTTACCACCGGAGTATATTCGTTCTGCGACGGGCTTAGGAAGAGCGCGCTCAGACGACTCATACGCCCCGTTCAACTAAATATGAGTGGTTCGTACAACCCATAATACACGCGCATTGTTATTAATTTCTCCCCAGGACGCTACCATCAGGACTACGTCGGATTCCTGGACGACGTCCACGCCATTTCCAATTCACTACGACACCTTCTGGCATCCAGCTCATTCCAACTGTAGAACATCGTGGTGGATGAAAATCAATTTGTACCAACAAGGCCATGATGGTCATCGACGCTCGTCTTCTGAGGATGGAGTTAATGGGAGTCGGCGCCTGATGATCTCGATGGTGTCTTGACAGAGACGCGGCAGAATGCAGGAGGGATTACTACATCTGTATGTTGCCCATGTATTACCTGCACCGACACTGACGCATGAACAGAAGATATATCATTGTGTATTCACTCGCTGATATCTACTGCTTTTCTGTGGAACGGATCTTAAACTAATTATTAGCCGGTGTTAAGTGAGCCGTATATTATTATCAGAACCGAATGACGGAACACGGATTGCTCTCGACTTAAGGTATATCTGATGATGCTGATCCATCGTCGTTGGCGAAATGTTTATAGGTTTTGTAGCCGTTCAACGCGCGCCTGTCGAGACTCCGTTGGGCGTATCCCGCTCGGTTCGGCCTGTGCTTTATGTGACTTGTGGCTTCAATGGAGCATACGAAGGACCGGGCCTTGAGATTGGCGCCCGGCACGAATGACAGACGCCATGTCACAGCACTTTTCATACAGCACCGATACACGCGGCAAACATTCTCTCTCCTTCCTCCCACCATGAATGACGACTTGTATGCTACGCCACCCGCGCATACGCTGGGATCGCACGGATTCCGCCCTTACCCCACTGTATTCCGCCCTTACCCCTCTGGATTCCTCGCCGACCACGTATGTATATCCTTCCCTCCCCCCAGGCGCTGAGCGCGCGCCAGAACACCATTCGTTCCTCTGGCATCTACCATCCTTCATCCCCACCAATGGCTTTCCAGCGGGAGGTCCGCCCGACATCGGCGTCGACTTTGACCCCCATTCTGAGGCGGAGGATGTTGAGTCGGCCCTCCCTGGTATTTCGTTTCGCCGCATAGACAAGGCATGCGCGCGACCGAGGGAGGAGGGAAGCAATGTGGGAGATTAGCCAGGGAAGAAAAAGGCGCCGGAGGAGGGTGAGAAGAAGTTTCGACTGAGCGACGTGCAGACGGTGATCCCTGGTATACGCGTTGGGAAGTTCAACCAGTCGTACGATACTCCTGCGCCACAAAGGTTTACGAGAATCCATTGACCCCAGTACGAAATAGCGCACGTAAACAGTATGTATATCGGCAGGAGGCTGAATGACCGGTCATCCAGCTATTTTCAATGAATGAAGTACTTGCATCTCTAACTGGGAATTTCTTCATGGCAGTCGCTCCTAGTCAAGATGGAAAGACACACATTATAGCCCTAGAAGCCGATCCCTATTGTAGTGAAAAGAAAGCAGTGTTTTACGCGTGTAAAAGATACGCGTTATAGACGCGTCTGATATTGCTCGAAAGGTTATCCAACTTGCCATCCAGCGCAATTCGCATCCTGATTCAAAGATATCGAGAAATAAACATCGAATATTTGACGCTAGACAGATGGCAAAATTATAAGCTTAGTCTTGACGCTACAGAAGAACGAGCTCAATGTTGAACGTGTTGTGTTGACTGGAGGAAATAGGGTTTCGGCTTCGGGCCGTGATTCCGACAACTATTCCAGCCTTTCCTTGGGCCTTCTTCTTCACTTGCCCTCATCACCACGTACCTGTTTTCCGCATGAGTCGTCTCCTTTCTCATTCATACTGTGCTTCCTCAAGGCCTCAAGCTTCATAGGCAACCATGCCATTTTTTCCACTTCGTGGAGGTACTCGGATGCCGATTTCCAAGAGCAGCTCTGACGACAGCAACCTACGCGCTAGGATGAACGGGAAACCTCACGCCTTCAGCAGACGGTGGTGCATTTTCTTTACATGCGTATGAAATAGAACTGACCAAAAAGTAGAACGCGTATGCTTTGAATGTCTGACTCTCTATTTACGCGAGGCTCGAAGGCTCGCGGCGCCTGCGCTACCGACGTTCTCCCTCACCAAGCACTTCTTTGATCCCCCCTTCTGTAGATCCGTTCGCTCGGGATATGGAGTGCTTTGATAGTGATGGTAAATCTCAGTGGCTAGAGGTCAAGAAAGCATAGCAGCGCGACCGAGCGAAGCTATTGACGAGATGACTATCGCCTACATCGAGTTCGCCGACAACGGATATCCTCTGGAACAACGGCGGTAGGAATGGATGGCCGCAAACCCTGTTCGTTTATGGGCGAGAAGCTTTCGATAATGGCGCGAGACCAGCGAGCAGTTATTCAGTAGGCCAATTACTTGACGTCGACGCAGAGCTGTGCCAGAATGCCGCTTCAGTTCGGGACCTGCGTCAGTTTGCAAAACTTACCCAAACCTGTGTCGAAATCAACAAAAGGTAACGTGTGTTGGGAAATCTTTTGTTACTGAATACCGGCCATAGTTTGAGAGGTGAAGATGCCATGGATTGTACCCGACTTCAGCTGGGGATATTTGGGGAACGGCGATGTAGTGACTGGGGGTAGTAAGGATCTATGTCGCTCACCACGAAGAGGTGACTGCTGTGTCGGGACACATGTTGTCAGGTATGTCTGTCTGCTGCTCTGTTCGCTTGCCTGTGCTGATTCGATGTACAGTTCAGTCCTGTACGATGTCGAGAGCCTCAGAACGCGTGATGGAGCGTTTGGAAGGTTGTGCCTCCGACTTTTCATAGGTCCGTTTATATGTTGCTTGTTTTTGACGCACCTAACCGTTTTGCAGCGAGTCCGCCATCTACGTCTTCATGCTGGCGTTCCCACATGCGCCATTACTTGAACGGCTTCGTGTTCAGCTGGTACTTCTTCGTATGTCGCGACCCATGCACCAGCCTGCGGTTCAAGGTTGGTTTTGTTTGCATCTGTTCGTTGATCTTGCTAGAATGGTTTGATTGGACCTACCGCTTCCCCGAAAAGTACCTTTGACTCTGGAATGTTTCCTTGCCATTACTCAGGACAATGGACCGATTCGGGTATGTTTATTGTCATGCCGACTACAATAGTCAAGGCCCCTCGAGTCGAAGACTAGTATGCGGGTAAGTCATATGTTAGGGTTTTTGGGATGTGTCCGCTGAATCACGACAGTAGATCTAACCCAAATCAGGTTTCCGGGACGACCTGCCTATTTACAGACTGTACATGTACCTGGAGTCAGTAAGTACTAGATTGGGGTTGTTTGCTCACTCTAATTTGACTGGGTCTCAACTCGATTTTTGAACTGGGTGAGTTTTGCGCTTCCTATGAGTACTTGTGCTAACGCTTTCCCAGCCGCTTTCCCGGGTCCACCGGATTCAAGATCTTTCAGCGGCGAGTTTTCCAAGGGCACGTCTGGCAGCACCATCGAGTACGTGCTCGGGCTGTCTCCCTCTTTTCCGTCTCGCTCACAATCGATAGTGTGATCAACCCTAGTACCAACGGCAAGCTCATCACAAAGGTCGACAAGGCTACTGAGGCGGACGTGGATCACGCCGTTAAAGTCGCTCACAAGGCGTCTGAGACGGAGTGGGGTCTTAATGAGCTACTCAGCTTGCGACGCTCATGGAGAAATACCACGACGAGCTCGCTGCCCAGTCAGATCATTCCATGGAACTTCTCTCCTCATGTTACCCTGGAAGCTCGGCCCCGCTCTCGCCACCGGAAACTGCATCATTCTCAAGCCTTCCGAGTTCACGTCTCGACCGCCATCCGCATGTGCTCCATCATCCAGAAGGCTGGTTTCCCCAAGGGTGTCATTAACATCCTCACGGGTTATGGCCACACTGTTGGTGCTGCGATTTCCTCGCAAATGAATATAGAAAAGGTTAGTCTGCTGCAGTGCGCGTGATGCGTCAGACTTATTACTTTCATAGGTGGCGTTCACGGAATCTACCCTCGTCAGCCACAAGGTCATGGAGGCTGCTGCCAAGTCCAACCTCAAGGACGTCGCCCTTGAGCTTGGTGGCAAGAGCCCCAACATCATCTTCAACGATTGCCATCTCGAAAAAGCCATCAACTGGGCTGCCCGCGGTATCTTGTACATTGTTCACATTTGCTCGAGCTTGTCTAACTCTTTTATTTAGCTGGAACCACGGTCAAACCTGCTACGCTGGTTCGCGTATCTTTGTGCAGTCCGGCATCTACGATGAGTTCCTCAGGCGTTTCACTGAGCGCACCAAGAACATCAAGGTCGGCGCGCCCTGGGCCCACAGGTCTCGCAGCGATACATCCAGTCCGGCAAGGAGCAGGGTGCGACAGTCCACCACGGAGGCGAACGCTACAGAAATGAAGGCTACTTCATCTCCCCGACTATCTTCACCAACACCACCCCCGACATGAAGATCGTGCAGGAGGAGATCTTTGGTCCTGTCGGTATTGTCATCAAGTTTGAGTACGAGGCCGATGTGATACGACAGGCTCACGACACTGGTGTGTATTCTTCTACCACCCTTCCTTTCTCGTTGGTTTCTGACGAATTGGTAGGGTACAGTCTCGCCTCCGCCGTGTTCTCGCAGAACATCAAGCGCTCTGGAGACGGCGCACAAGCTCAAGGCCGGAACTGCCTGGGTCAACTACGAGAACCAGTTGCACGCGAATGTTCCTTTCGGCGGCTTCAAACAAAGCGGTATCGGGCGGGAGCTAGGCGAGTATGCGCTGCACAAGTGAGTTCATCATCTTCGTCCTCGGTTGTCGGTGAGTGATTTCTAGCTACACGGCAGCAAAGACTGTGCACGTCAACTTGGGCCACCGTCTGTAAAAGTGAAAACAATTAACATTATGTATGGATATCGCAATGTACATTACGCATTATGCACAACTAATTTAAATGAACGTTGTATGACTTTTTTGCGATTGGTTGTTTGGTTGCTTCCGGGAGACTCGCGCTTCGTAGTGAGAGGTTTCTTTTGGGTGAACAGGCCATGAAGTGTTATCATGTATCTCTGCCGACTAACTGGATCGTAGCGGTAAGGGTAAGTGTTCGACTCTGAACTGTCCTTTCGAGATAAAGGGCATCGTAGTCGTGAAGGAAACTTCTTTTGTTCATTCGTTTTTCACTCTGTTCTCCGCCTCGGTAAACACGACGACGTGGGCCTGGGGAATCCGATACCATGGGGAAAGAAAACTTGGTTCAACATTAAATCAAGTAAGTAACATTCGATAGCGAGTACGGTAAAGGTAAGCTACACGTCTAAATATGTCTACAGAGTTTGTCACGAATCAAGTCCATTTGTACCATAACTATAAACGACTCGCCAGACATCAATCCACCATGGCTCAAGTCTCCTTCAACGGTGCATCATCTCCTCGCCTAGGGTATGAGGTGGCGACACCTACACACCTCCCCTGACCAGAGACGGAGACACGCCCGAAGCACGTACTCTGACGCAGACGCGCCAAAAGAAGTCACTCCCCAGACTAGGTAGATACACTCCTTTGTCCTCTTCATCGGTTCTGTAAGACCGGTGGGGTCCCGCGTTGTCTTCCCTCTTCTTGATCTTGAGCACGGTGTGCGTCAATATGGCAGTCCCGTAACAAGGAATAGTGACCAAGGATTCCTGGCGTGGGTCAACGCGAACGATGGCGGGATGGTCGTAGCCAGCGTTGAGTCCGGGGAGGCGGAATCACAGCATAGCGCGATAACGAGTCTCTTGAAGTAATTGGCGAAACAGAGGTCGTTCGGTGACCTCGGTTAGCGGGACTGGTCTCTGAAGGGAGAGAGTGGTAAGTCAGACAAGCACAGAAACTGGACAAGACACCCTACCTTCTAGTTCTCAATCACACACATCATGTCGTCGTTGTCGTCTCACGGAGGCTTAAGGTCGTGTACCGTCTCTTGAGGGTAGCGGCGATATAAACGCGACGTCCTTATTGCGAGCGCATCGAGGGAGGTGGGGAAACAAGTAAAGCTTACAGGACGAGAATCCTTGAGACAACAGTTCGTCCGACAACCCCAAGTGTGCAATCGGTTTCGTCCGTCCTTGGTGTAACTAAACGTCTAGTTGTTATACATAGTTTCCCATCGAAGCGAAAGACGTACCGTAGCAGATTGAAGTCAACATTCAAGCGAGTCTGTACATGAACGGCTCAGTGACGGCCCAAGCAAACAATGCGTCGATTTACCAGTTGAGTTTTATCTGGTTTCCTTCACGTAGCGTCGTCGTTGATAGTATCTTCAACGAGTCGTTAGTCGACACGGCTTTACAATGAACTTGAAATACGCACCGGTATGCAATGTAATGACTTGAAGGACAGAGGAGTACACAGTCGGCGTGTAGCCGAACTGCTGTTCACCGGCGTGAAGCCGAGTGAATCGTTCTCTCCAAAAAGTAGACAACCGCTCCAATTGAAGACCATCTTGGTATACATTGATTGGAGCGCGTCCGTCTCTTGAGGGTAGCAGTATCACAAACTCCGTGTTCATATGGCGAGGGACCTTGAGCGCGTCGTGGGACGTTGGCCTTCGATGAAGATAATTGTCAGTGAACGTGTGGTAGCGACCTGACTGTCCTGCTTACCTTGTTGGAAGAATCTTGAACAAGGGCTCTTTGAGAAGGTTGACCGTCGTCAGGGATCAAAGGCTTGCATAGGTCAAGGAATTGTGGCGGCTACAGAGCACCGAAGCCATAAGTCAACGAAGAGGACATGGGACCAAAGCGTACCTTTTATATCCACGTCGTGACAGCCGCCTTCATGGTCGTTGTCCAAATCATTTCTGGAGTGAAGCCCTGGCGTCGGTGCGCAGGAAGACGGCGCTATAGATATGATTTGGCTCAAGAGCGGTGAAGGACGGGATAAGGTGGGTATACCTCGTAAGGGTTACTTAACATATACTAACAAGAGACACTAACCGCGAAAGAGGCCGTATTATCACGTCCGCAAGTTGTCTGATAGCACAACGTGAATGGATCGACCGAGCAACAGGAGTGACGGACGTACGCATAGACCAAAGCGCCGAAAACAAGATTTCCACCCAAGAGGCCATTCAAGAGGTAAACAATACACGTCACCCAGTAGTACGACGTGATAAAGTACTGGAGGCAGGTCAGGACAGCGATCGCACTAGACCTTAAATGAACTGCATAGTGGTTGGAACGATTAACAACGCACAAGATGAACATCCCCGCGATGGATATCATCATGACACGCTTTGGCCCCAATGCGCTAGGAGAGGCTAGACGCAACCACAGACCCGCGGTGAGCGTTACCGCGATGATGTACAACCATGGAGGTAAGCCTGCAAGTTTATCAGACAAGTTCTGTCGAGATTAAGTAGACTCACTAGACGGTATATACCGGATCTCCGGAACGTGTGGGGAGACAAAAAAGGGCAGAATGTACAAGGCGAATTTAAGCAGGTTGTACTATTGTCTAATGTTAAATACGCCAGGACAAATTGATACGAGATCATGAGCGGCACGCACATGGAATTCGAATATTCCGTAAATGACAAGAAGTCTGTATGATTCAAGCGTTGAGCAGTGGGGCGAAGATAAGTATCAGAAACACGCACATACCGTAGGACATAAAGTTTGGGAACAGACTTCGGTCCAGCGATAATGCCTTCCCTGTTCTCCACATGAGGGTCGTCTGCAACAGCGTTGGCTTCGTCATTCAGCATGATGCCTATCAGTACGTGGTGGTCAGCAATCAAGAAGGATGGGGTGGTGGCGCCGTACCATCAGTTTCGATCAATCACAGGACGGCCACCTATATTGGGTGGCGCTTAAGGACAAAGACGAGACCTCCAATGCAGCTTTGATGCTCTTTGGTACGAGTTTCCTTGCTTTCCTGCAGCATGTTCCCACCATTCCCATGCCAGTGACTTCATCTTCTTCCTCACTACTTCACTTTCACAGCCCGATTGTGGCTGGCAAATATATCTTATCCTTTGATTCCCTATCCGAACACTCCGAGGGCCAAAGTCGCGGTTCCTCACCGTGTCCATTCCCATGGCCGTATTGGGCTGTGTTCCTTGGGTGTCCTTGGTCCGTTTTTCCAACTATTTCTATTCAAACCATCCTGGCGAGGTACGCGTTGGTTAAATCCTGGCGAGGTTACGCGTTGGTTAAATCCTGGCGAGGTTACGCGTTGGTTTTTTGTTCCTGGCGAGGTCACGCATTGGTTTTTGGGGCATTTCCTGGCGGCGATTCTTCTTCTTCGCTTACTTACAGCAGATCCTCGAATGCTCTTCGACTGTTGATGATATTTTTAAGGTTTTTGCGACCTGTACAGTTGCTCGGCCGGCTATTACCGTGATCGCCGGACTTTGCGCATGGTCCAACTCTCATTCCCCATAGTTGACTTACTGTTGTTTAGCTTCCTAGGGCACCTTAGTTCTACCCGGTTGGCACCGAGAGCTCGGCTAGGGACTGCTTGTAGGGAGAGATGCATGGGTGTGGTGAATTGTAGTTTGGGGTCTACATACTACTTCATGTCATGTATCTGCCGGCGTTCCTGATGGGACCGAGCCGTGTAATCCTTCCTTCCTTCCTTCCTTCCTTCCTTCCTTGCTCTGCCGCACGATAGGAAGAAGACAAGATGCCGAACCTCCTCTTCGGGCCGCCGGACCGATGCCGCACTACACAGCTGCGTTGGTTCGTTCTGCACGCGTATGGCCTCCATCGCCTACCTGATCGGCGTGCTCTCACGTCTACAACGTGTCGCTGGACGGTGCGGTTATCAGGAGCGATTATTCGAATTCTATGCGCCCACTTGTGCTCTTTCGTTACTCTAGAGACTCCTTCCTTCCTTCCTTCTAAGCAAAGGCGCTCTTACTCACCTTTCACCCCACATCGATGGCCACTATCGCTACCCGTGAACTGCTCTCTCGTCTTGAGTCCCTCTACCCGTCAACCGACGGATCTTGGGCTATGGTCGCGGCTATCGCCTTTAGTGCGAGCAACGCGCCAGAGGCGGTGGCGGAAGTGTACAAATTCGTGTCGCAAAACCTTAAAACAGATGAGGAACAACTGGCGCTAGCGAGGAAGCTCCGCGATGGCCTGTTCAAGTCGGGCATGATCTCTGGATTTCCCAAGGTGAATCATTTCAATCAAGACAGATGATGATTGAACTAACACTGTTGCTTAGGCTATTAACGCGCTCGCTCAACTTCATACCGTTGTTCCAGAGCGTTTCAGAGACGCGGAACCCCTCCGGTTCGTGTCGTTTTTGCTTGCTAATCTTCTGATGTTAAAACGCGGCTGTATAGCAAGATAACCGTCGCTACCTCCGATATCAACAAACACGGTCAAGAATATTTCAATCAAACACATGGCGAAACTGCAAGTACAGTACAACCCTTTCTCAAGGAGATCAACCCCGATCTAGGTACATACGTGGCGTTATAGCCCCGTCCTTACTTGTACTAACACGCTGTGTAAAGAATTCTTTTCTACGACGTTTGCATATGGCTGGACGTATGACTTTTTCAAAGTAACCTCCCCCGCCGAGACCTCGTTCTCCATGGTGGCCGCGCTTATCGCGAATGACACGCCCCGTCAAGTGGACTGGCACTTGCGCTGTGCCATGCGAAACGGTGCCTCTCTGGAGGAGATCAAAGCTGTGCGCCAGATTGCCATCGAAGTATCTCAGGCGTCTGGCGTGCAATTGAAGAACGAGATTCCTGATATCTGATATCTGATATGTACAGTGCTGATGTGGATGTGATGGAGGAATTAACGCGTTGGTTTGTTGGGAACATGTGACCATGCTGTGTGGCGTTCAGATCCTTTCCGTCAAGGCACGTCAAGCGTTTCGAGGCCTCGACACCACTAGCGACCTTCAGGGCATCAAGAGTCAAAATGGTGCCTGCCAGCTTGAAACACGACTTCAACAACCTTCTTCCCGCGCCTTAGGATACGTGTATGCCTGTATGTAACTGCTTGCGGAGTGGTCCGCATAAGCGCCGCCAGGCTTCTCTGATGGACTCTTTAAGAAGCTCCCGAGTACGATACGAGTCTCATCGGCAACTCCTTACTTCTTTCCTTTGCCCATCATGGCGACTGAGATGATGAATGGGAGCGAGAAAAGTTTAGAGAGCCCCGCGCTTGATGCCGAGCGAGAGTCAGACGCAGAGGAACTCTCCGATGTCAGTCGACCGTCGTGTGCGCCGCAAGGTGGATATCAACTTGATCCCCTTAATCGCGGTTCTGTATCTTTGTAGTTTTTTGTGAGTTCCATCCCGTTGATTCGCTGACGCTCAGATGCTGATTTTTCACACAGGGATCGGGAAAATATCGGCAAGTGTTTTTGTCTCTTCTCCTCGCTCGGTTCGTAGCTTACAGCGTGTGTACACACAGGAAATGCACGCGTACGTACATTACACCTTGACTCGGACGTGGACGTGGACGTGATCTGATCCTCGATATAGGTCGCTGGTATGGCTAGCGACTTGCATCTTACCGGGAGTCGGTATCAGCTTGCTGCTGCTGTCTTCTTCGTTAGTCTCTCTCTCCATTCATGTATGAATGAGGTTGTCGCTGATCCTGATCCGGTTCATAGATACCATACAGTTTGCTAGAGATCCCTTGGTAAGAATCTCATCCATCAGTCATCGCTCATCGTTCGTTGATGGTCTCCCCAGCAATGTGGTTATGAAACTCTTACGTCCTTCGCTCTGGAGAAAGTACTTACCTGATTTCTGAGCACCACTGCTGACTTCGTTGAACAGTTCCCAGTATCATGTTCTCTTGGGGCATCGTCAGTAAGTTGACATTAGTACCGGCGGCCTAAGCCCGTATACGGAGTCTTACCGTACCTTGTTGTTCAAGTGTTTTCGATGGCATGGGTGAAGAGCTATCATGGCCTTGTCGCGTATGTAGTATTTCGTCCACAACTTCGAAACGCTTCTAACTTGAAGTCTCTTTTAGAGCACGAGTGTTTCTTGGCATCGCCGAAGCAGGCCTTCCTCCTGGTGTCGGTACGTTCGCCCCAATGCGCTCTTTTGTTTACTGTTCATAAACCTGGCAGCATTCCTCATCACTCTCTGGTATCGCCGAGTCGACCAGGCTCGCCCGATCTCGCTGTACTTCTCCTCTGCAACGCTTTCCGGTTTGACACTTTTTTCTCAAGTTCTGCTTGAAGTATACTGTAGCGTTTCGACCGGATATTCTCATATCGGGTCACAGCGGCCGACGAACCGAACCTATATATATCGCATATCGCGTCACGGAGCCTCCGAGCCAGGCACAGCCTTCCAAAAACGGAAATTTTCGGTTCCGCCTGCGGCGGGACCATCCAAATCGGGTAATTCCCGCATCCGTGCCTGGTTATGAACCTATTCGCTGTAGGTTCGCGGCATATCGCGTCACATGCTGCGAACCTACGGTCGAAACACTACAGTAGTGACAGTTTCGTTTCGTCTGAAGGTGCCTTTGGCGGACTCTTGGCATTCGCGATCGAAAAGATGGATGGGTACGTCTCGTACGCCTCTGGTTACTATGCACTGCGTTGAACAAGGCTTACTAGACTCGGTAACTTGCGAGGATGGGCTTGGATCGTAAGCTACCAACGTCCGCTCCGAGTCAACTTGCTGATGCGCTAACCATCGTACACGGCGCGTAGTTCCTACTCGAGGGCTTGCGTGAGCATTTCCTTCAACCCATGTCTTCCCATCGATTAACACACTGGTCCGACACTGTAGTCACCATCGTTTGTTCTCTAATCGCATTTTGGAGACTCCCCGATGTAACCTCCCTCATCTCTACTAGTCTACCTCGCTGATCGTTTCCTTTCTATTCTAGTATCCAGAAACCGCAAAATTCCTCACCCCAAGCGAACGGGAACACTTGGTCGACGCTCTACGCCTCGACAACGCCGGCCAGCCATCGCACTTTGAAATGAAGTTCATCTGGGAAACGTTACGCGACTATAAATCGTGGCTCCAGACTCTCATCTACATCGGGTACGCGTATGCGTCTGTTAACGTTAGGCTAACCCATTTCTTTTTCGATAGACTGGTGATGCCGTTGTATGCCTTCTCATTATTCCTCCTGACAATCATCAACGCGTTGGGATACTCCGCCTCCGAAGCCCAATTGTAAGTGGTATCCCCCTACTTGTGCGCCACTGAACATCCCCCGCAGAATGACGATCCCGCCATACCCGGCTGCATATCCACCATCCTCATCGGGTACTCCTCAGACCGCCTCAACCTCCGCGGCCCATTCATCATGGCCTCCTCCCTCCTCGCCATCGTCGGATACTCCCTGCTCTACGCCACCAGTCCGAAGAACCTCCCAGGGGTAGGCTACACCGGGGCGATTCTAGCCGCATGTGGCGTCTTCCCAACTGTTCCACTGATGCTCGCCGGGAGCTCGTTGAAGTGGGCGGTGATTATTGGGTTGCAGAGTTGTATCGGCAATCTAGGGGGGTGCGTACCGTTATCTGGGAAAGACTCTGGCTTGAGTGTACTCACCCGTTCGCGTAGGATATGTTCATCGTTCATATATCGAACGCAAGACACGCCGCGGTTTCACTTGGGTCATGGTAAGCTGTTGGTTGTCCAAGTTCATCTCTGACGCTCTCGAACAGCCATCGTTCTGTCGTTCTTGTGCATGGCCTTCGTTGGTGCAGCGTCTACAACACTTCTATACAGTCGATTGAACAGAGCGAAGCACGAACTGTGTTTACTTGAGAAAATAGACGAAGAGCGGAAAGAAGAGTTCTCGCACCTTGGTGTAGACTCACCACTGTTTAGGTGGGATTTCTCCCTTAGCTATCTTGAATGATCTCATGTCCTTAAGCAGATATGCACTCTGGTATAGTGCCTACAAACTCCCTGATATAGAATACATTTACCTTCCTTTATCATACACGCGTCGGGTTATCTATCTTGCTGTTTCTCGTATAACTACACCGCCGCCTCCGCAGCTTCGGTCGCTTTCACCCACATGCCTCCCTAGAGAGCCATCAGCTTCGAACTCCCCTATGAAGAACTGCATGCGACTTACAGCACTATACATAGTCAACGTCGTTCTCGGGCAGAACCTGTCGATGCCCTTCCTCCCAGGACATGCAGCCCACTCTGACGGGGGCCTGCACGACGGATGGAACGCACTTTCATCCAAGCTGAACGCGGAAAAGTTCTGCAAAAGGCGAACAAGCATAAACGAGTTCTCGTTGTAGGCAAACTGCTGTCCCAGGCAAATCTGAGGACCGGCGTTGAAGGGAAGAAAGATGAACGGGTTGGCGACAATGTACTTCTTCACCCGGTCATGATCATCAAGGAAGCGGTCGGGGTCGAAGTCTTCGGCTACACACACATGTGTTAGCGGTATTGCCTGAAACGCAAGATGGAAGATCATACCATCTGGTCCCCAGAGGTCTGTTCGACGGTGCATCATGAAGACGGAGTACGCGACACTGTAGCTCAGGAGATGAGAGACTGGTCAATCGATATAGGGCACCGACATACCCTGTACGAGGAGGTATGTAGAATGGCTTGTCCTTGGGGTTCTCCGCAGGAAGCGTTGTCACGTTAATCGATTCCCTAATTAAAAAGTGAGCCCCATATTTGGGTATCCTGTAGTTGCGTACCGGATATTGAATGGCCTGAGAAGTGAGATTAGTTAGACGTCGAGTTGACAAAGACTTGCCACTCACACGACTGGATATAATCTAAGGTTTCTACGATGGGTTAGAGGCGCTTCCGTAACGGTGTAGAGATGGATGCACTAACCGTTGATGACAGCACGAAGGAACTTCATGTTTTTCACGTCCTCGAAGGTCGGCGCTCGTTCGGGGCCAACAGTACCAAGGATCTCCTCCCGTAAGCGGGTCATGATCGTTGGGTACATGGATAAGAAGTAGATCACAAATGTCAAAGTCGCAGCAGTCGTATCTGCGGGAAACGTTGACTACAGAATTCATCTCGATTATGGTTGAACTCACCAAATGAGATGTTCAGGCTGTGGCACACCATCAGTACGATAACGGCTTAAAGGATTGCTATTGCTTACGTTTCGTCTTTGGTCACCTTAGGATCTAATGCGAACAATTATAAGCCAATCCATCGTACAGGGAGAGAAGAACTCACCTGAGGTCATACCCATAAGATGATCAAGCAAAGTGTCTTCGTCTCCAATCTCGTCCTTCTTCTCCTCTACCACTGTCCCCATGCTATGCTTCTTCTCCAACGCCGAGCTAATTATGAGATCAATGAAGCTCCTCACAACGCGCATGTGCTCCTCCGTCTTATCCTTTCACATCTCCATCAGCGGCCATATCCATCCCCGATGTTGTCGATCCGCCAAAATGTCCTGAGCCATAAGGAAGGCCTTGGCAAAGTCGTTCGAGTCTGAGCTCTGAAGAGGAAGACGAGGCACCGTATGGGTATGGCAAATTGCTCGTTAGGCTGTTGACGCATGTGCCACAAAGGAAATCTGTCGAAGGTCCTAGAAAGATGTTAGACGACAGCAAGTGCGAAGCAGAGAAGATGAATGGTGGAAGTCGATGGAATATCCAGTACGGAAGCGCTCTTTCATCCGGGAGACGACTGTCTCCGCGTGGCGGTCATGTAATTCGAAGTGTGTGATGCGATCCTGAGAGAAGAAGGGGCGCGTCATTGAGCGATGGAATCTAAAAATTGGTTAGCCTAGCCCCTGACGTGAGTCGCGTCTTCGTACTTCCAGATGTCACCTATAGCACCAGCTGTCAGCACGGCGGTAGACCGCGAAAAAAGATAACTGACCATCGGAATTGAACACGCCCGTTCCAAGCACGAAATACATGGACTCCTGGAAAAACGCTCCTGAGGTTCGATTGAGCACTGGAACATATCTAGCAATGAACTTAACAGCCCGCACCTTTTTCGAAATTCGCAAAGTCGGTGGCCAACATGCTCTGGATGTGTTGAGGCGAAGTGGTTATGTACAGGTTCACCCACAGCACGTGCATATCCCACAGTGAGCCCAACGCGTGCATGTAGTCCGCCATATAATCGCCTAATACTATGGTGAGGATTTGAATGGGGAAGCAAAAGCTCCGCACCTAAATACCCCGAAGCCCATACGTTCAACGTCCTCTTCAGAATGTCGATGTTCCCTATTCTTTTCCCCACCGCACGCGGTGGTAATCGCGCGCCTGCTGCCGCCGCGTCTCGTTTCCATTTATACTCCTGGTACGCGATACGCAGAGCGAAAAGGGAGAGGACGCCGAGCCCTGCACGCGCCCAGATAGAGATAGAGATAGGGAGCGGTAAGAAGGATACCACTGCGATGACTGCTCCCAAGCGCAGGAGGACGAAGAATAGGAATTTGATACCGGGCGGGACCATGGTCGTTGTGAAAGAAAAAGGAACCATCGAAGCCCCCACTTTATACGAGAGTCGATTCAAGATACGAACAAATAGCCGGTGGAGATATCGACGTCCTGTTACCTGTATGGCCATGAGATACAGCTAAAGGACAAATCAAAGGCAAGAAACACGCACCCAATTCACGTCCATATCCACGTCTATAACCTTTCTGAACCCCACAAACTCGTCCGTGCCCTCTTCTGTCTCCCGCCCTTCGCGCCCACCCTGCCGCGAAGACGCACTCCCATTCCAATTCGCGACACTCGATGTCTGTAAGCGTCCAGCAATTATGCTGGTGCTGTCCTTTTCGTGTTCGTGGAAGCTGCTGGCGCGCCGATAATACCTTGCATAATACGCGGTGAAGAGGCGGAAAGCTTGAATGATGGATGGAAACGAAGGTGTAAAAAGGAGTCGATGTGGTCAACGCCATTGGGGAGAGGCTCGCCGACAAGTCCAGTCAGGCCTTTGCGCGCCGTTCCAACCACGCCAAGTCCTGCTAGATGGTTAGCACCATCAATGCCGCAAAAATTGAAATATGCACCTATTTCGTTGTCCTGCTTGTCGTCGACTCCCTTGTGAGCCATAGTCTGGGCGTCGAGGAGTCGTTGTTTCGTTCAGTACGCGACTCTGTGGGATAACAGCGTCAACGCTGTGCAGGTAGCTGGCCACGGATAATCCTGCGCCTTACCTAGGACGACTGAGGGCGAGAGAAGCACCGTGGACGGCTGAAGTGTTGTTCGTCGAGCGGTGTATGTGCTCCGGCATCGTGGTGGTTGCAGAGCAAGACGTTTTCCGAAATCGCCGAGACGCAGATCATTCTACTTCCCCACACACGTTGAAAGGATGACGGCAGGAAGAAAAAAGCTCCGACCTTCCTTGACCTCATTCCACCACCTTCCCTGATCACCATTAATACAACTCGAGCACCGCCGCTCAGACTCGTTCTTTCTCGTTCAGATGAAAGTAGATGCTGGTGCGTTTGCGCTTCCTCTACGTACTTTGCTGATCTAGGTTTGTAGCCAGAATCCACTCCCTCGAGGATGAGCTCAAGAGCATAGAACATAAGTATTTAAAGAGTAAGACCAAGATACGCGGTACGTCGCAGCACCGTGCTCGGTTATGAGCTCTGCAATGAACATTTTATGTAGACTTGAAGAAGACCATTAAAGCAGAGCACCGAGAGGTTAAGGCGCTCAATTGCAAGGTAGTGCTGTCACAGTTGCAGGTGAAGGTGGCGAAATGTGGTATGCTTCCATTTGTCTTTTTTGATTATTTTCTTGTCTTGACATTGTATATACAGACGCTGATGCTAAGCTCAAGGAGCGGCAGGTTCAGGTGATGGAGCTGCAAAGGAGAGTAGGGGAGTTGGAGAGGAGGAACATACAGCGGCTTTCAGAAATGAGGATGGTTTGGAGAAACAGACAGAGAGGTGAGTTTTAATACAATGGGGATTGGGCACGTACTGATGGTGATCGTAGGTATCCGCCTCGTGTTTGCTTTGAAGGAGCGAGAGTTGAAGGAGTTTCATGAGAAGCAGATGAGTCAGCTGCACGAACGTCAGGCTGGTAAGTCATTAAGAATGGATTAGTCTATAGATGTCTAACTTTAGTAAACCAGGGATGATGGCAGAATGCGCCAGATTGACACAAGAGCGTGATGGTCAGTTTTTTCTTTCACCTCATCTCAATTACAGTATTGACACGATTTCCTAACAGTTGCTTTGGAACGCGTGCGCACTACTGCTGCCCAACTTGCTATACTCCGCCAATATCATACAGTGAATGGAGAAAATAGAACGAGGGGAGTACGTACAGGGACAAATCGTAGAGCAGCACCGAACGATGTGGCATTGGCTGCAAATCTTGAGCAGTAATCGCACGCGGCATTGTTGATTGGCTTTGCATCCTCAGTCTGTTTCCGCTTTACCATCGAGCTGGACGTGCGTCGGCGTGACCCAGTCCGAATCAGAGAGATCCACATGGTCGCTGAACATCATGAGAATGGGACATAGCTTTCCTGACGCATTTAGCTGACGCGCGGCGGTCCTGTAGATTCGGATTGGCCCGGGACTGGAGGAGGAAGCGACAAAGCTACATGCTCCATGGCTATATCCAACGACTGTATGCGACAGGTCTACAGGCGCGTTTGACGAAGGAAGCTTAGAGCGGTGAAGCAGTTCGCATTCAGAGAGGAAGGAAATCTGCCAGGAGGGGTGCCTCGTTGGTTCCGTTGAAACAGTAGGAAGCATCAAAGAAGCATTTAAATTGCCCTTGGGACATGATGTAACGAAGACATACGGCCTACAAGTCAACGCATGACGAAGTCATGACTGAAAATTTGGCAATAAAAAGAGAAATTGTCTGGTTATTTCGAGATGTCGGCGAAGGCCGAAAACACGGGTAAGTACCCGGGCCGGTGACGCGAGCGAGATTTCCAGATGTGCGTCTGTCCATGCTACCTTCACGATCTACTGGCAAGCTCGGTAAAATCAAGTTATCGTTCGACATCTATTCTCCATAGTCCTCCCTCCTCCGCGCTGTAAGTCGACCATTAAGCTCGCGTAACCTGTTTTCAACCCTTTAATGCAGTTGAGAGGAAGAAAGCCGTAGTCCTATTCATTAACGACCTGCAGGGAAAACAGTAAGCTCGTTTGCATGGCAGTAAATCCATACCGACGCGGCATCGCAGGGACTTTTGTCTGGGAATCCAATCCCAAACGCGACGGCAACCCGTAAAATTCGATTTGAGCACGATAGGGATATATAAATGTCGTTGGGATTGCAATACTTGCCAGGAGAAGTGCGTGCTCTTTTCCCTTCAAGGCTTTAGCTGGCCGCATCGCTAGCTCTTATACCACATACAACTGCTCGCCTTATCCGAATACCTACCGCTAACCTCGCGCCATCTCAAAAATGTATCCGACTCCACCCCGGACTCATTCTGAGCGCAGTACATAACGCGCAGAATCGTTACGGATCCCATCCTATCGTCTCTGCACCCCCGCTGTCCTCAACATCATATGCACGCGCTGTGCCGCTGCCACCAACCTGCACAAAACCACCGAGCTCCCCCAGCGCCTCTTTCCACGACTGCGACGTCGTTCGATCGATATCGATCCTCTCAGAACTGATCCTTTGCAGATACGATGCGTCGGCGCCTTGGACGCCTCCAAAACAAATACTGATTCGGTTTTATTTCGACTTTAGGATGAGAAGAACAGATCCTCATCGAGTAGAGCAGCGTGGATGCCTCGCCGGCCAGGCTTGGATCCCAGGCGAAAAGTACGTTTTTCACGTTGTTTCATTTGTGGTTTTGACACTGATTTGCCCCTAGATATGCGCCAAATGTTTCTCTCAAAACGGTCAGTTTATCTTTCTTCAGACTCGTGTTTTAGCTAATAGCACGCCCTGCAGACTGGCAGCGGTGGCTTTGCCACCGCGATTCGGGCTTGTTCGACACGATTCATTGCCATGGTTACGACGTGTTAGAATAGCCAGCGTCTGCTGTCCTCGCCGGACCGGCTTTTGGTCTAAAGGTGCGCATTTTGGTTCATTTCGGTCTCGAAAGATCTAACCCGTTTTCCACAGATTCGATCCATTCTGCCAATTCATACGGTATGTGTTCTCCCTTACTTTGTGGTATTGTTCCCCTACTTACTTTTCTTTAGATGGCCCGAGGCGGCTCCGCCGCCTCGCTAGAAGAACCCCGCCAATGAATGCAGCAATCCTAACAGAACACGCGATTTTGTGCCTCCTCCAGCGTGGTTTGGCCTCACCGGCCCGGCTTTTTTCTGCCAAAACAGGGTGAGCATCCATTCAAATATCTTGTTGTATTCTGACTCGCTTGCGTCAGTTCCACCAACTCGTTACTGTCAAATTTCCCCAGGATCCGCATCCAACGGAGAAGATACGCCGTTGATGCCGATCTGGATCTGGTGGGATTCGTATTTATGAACAGATTGGGACATGTGGGCGGTGTCGTTGCCCAGGTACATATTTCTGGTTCCACTTGATTCCAGTTCTAATTCGTTGGGCCTAGCCCAAGATATTCCATTCGACGCGATTAACAACGGGAATTCTGTCGCCGCGGTCACCCCTGCCAGCATTTCCCTGCAGTGGTACATCCGTCTCATCGCAAATAGACGCCACGCTTCGACGTCTGTCAGGATCCTCCTCAATACGTGCCCTGAGGGATCGTTGTCGGCAGTATACACTCTCATGTCACTCTACAGTCCGCCTCTCGCTGCAGCATCCTCCGTCTTCTCTGCTTGACCGCTTGGATTCGTTCCCATTCCAGAATGGACCTATGTTCATTTGCGGCTACTCCTCGCCGCTGATCCCAATTCAGATCTCACCGACTTCGGCTTTATGGACTGTTTGGGACGTGCCAGTTACGAATTCGTCTTTCGGTACGTTATTGCTTCCTGCCCCACTTCTAGAACTAACGAGATACTTTAGCGCTTCGATATCAGTGGAGACGCAGTAAGCAGCACCGCTACCGCCGCTGCGCTCGCGCTGCGAGCTACTCACTGCTCAGATCTAGACGGTCTTCGCAAAACGGACAGTACATTTATACTCGACTTCCCCCGACATCGACGCTGGACGTCTAGGCGCTCTCTGGCCTTCGAAAGTACGTTGTTACACACCTCCTCGTGCTCTTCGTTCCCCACTAATGGCTCCACAGCTGCTACCACTTCTCAACCAAACCAGAACCTACATGAACCAAAACCCTTGCGCCCAGTCATCCCCTGCTAAAAGATTGGCCCGTGACGCCGATCTGGATCTGACGGACTTCGACTTTATGAACGCATTTGGACGTCCTGGTTACGAACTTGACGAGGTACGTTACCGTAGTTCTTGCATTTTCGTGCTAATTGATTGTACCAGTCTCTAGATATTACGACGGCTGCAGTAGCGGCGCTACCACCGCTGCGCTCGCGTTGCGAGCTCCTCACTGCCGTGACAAAATACACGGCTTCACGGTTCTCTACGCCACATTTCACTTTCTCCCTCGGACGACTGCAACGCTGGAGCTCTGCTCGTCCACGTCGAGTAGAGGTTCACTAAGGATCTCGTGAACCTGCGCTAGGACCCACGGCGATGTCAGACACGGGCCAAGTTCATTAGGTTCGTGCCTCACTCTGTTGATCATTTCTTCGGGGCTAACTTGTCTGTAGCGCGTATCCCCGGCGATTCGCTCTGCCGTATCCACACGTTCAGCGGCCTTCGCGTGGTTGAGATAGGTCTCAACTTGGAGCTTGCGTGTGACGAGGGGAACTTGGGAACGGAGAGCGCGGACTGCGCCGCTGCTTCTCTAGTAGAATAGCTTCTATTTTGAGTAGATCCTATTGTACATGTTGTAGCTACATCCAAATGAAATGCATTTAAATACCCTCTATTGCCACCATGAATGAAACAGGACAAAATTACTTACCGTAGCCTTAAAAAGCGTCACTGCAAAGACCTACGAATGCGTATATCGAGAAATGCACTTCGTTGAAGGTCGGTACGACCACGAAAACACCTCGCAGAATATAGTAGAGTATAGTACAAAAACATAACAAGCACCCAAAGGCGGACATGAACACATACATGAAGGTATCCCACTACTTGGCACTTACGGAGAAGTCGATATCGCCGAAACAGCCAATTCCAACTTCTCTAAAACTTCGTCCAGGGCGGGCCAAGAAACCAGTGCAAGTCGTATACTGTTCCTGTAAAATGATGTCCGTCGGGTCACACTGATGTTGACTTTGCGTATTCCCTGGTGATAATTTGCTCCGCTTCATGCGCGGGTATCCCACATCCTACCAACGTTCCAGGCGTCCAACCAACTCGGAATAAGTGGGAAAACATCGTGTTTGAATGGTGCCATAGGGGTATGACCGCCCCAAGTGATCGGTACCACTTGAACTCGAACCACCACATGTCCGAGTTGAAAGTGGTTACACCAACTCGCCCTTGTGCTTTCCCGCTCTCCCGCACTTCTGGTATGCCTGATTTTACCTGGAGGCTCTTGCTAGCATTACGTATGTAAAATACCGATGGTCCGGAAGTCAGAGAACGCGTTCTGAGGACGAGTTATCGCGTCAGACGCTCTGGGAGGAGTTGAGGACCCTGCACAGCGATGACACGAGGATTTCTAGACCCTGTGACGTCTCCGGGGCTGCGGGGAAATGACGCAGCCAGTCGTCTTCCTCCTCTGTCCAACTAACATTTTTGGGTAAAACACGTTTCCCGTCTCATTTTGTTCAAGCTAATGCACGGGATAGGTTTATTTACTTTTAATACACTTGCTGCGACTTCATTCCCGGCTGTGAATGAATTCAATTCAACGTCAACGCCCGATTCGCGCTTTGTCACCAGAATTCAGACAAGGTTCGTACCTTTTCTTCATTTCAACTGGCTTGGTTTCATGCTGACACATATGTCAGTCCATCAGAACGTACACGGAGAGTTTCTCCGAGCCTAGAAGAGTGGAATTAGCAACGCGAAGCGTTGCGTGTCTCCGGCTGCAAAGACCAAGTAGTGAAGTTTTCGTTATCCCCGAGTTCAGAGGCCGCCTTACGACGCCCATCAGACCATCAGGTGGGCCCTGCATCTAATTCCAGCGCTTTGGCTTGTGGAACTTTGCTTTGAAGAACGGGAAAGTCGCTACGATGCATTTCCAAGGAGAAGGTAAGTTCTATTTGGTTTGGGTTCCCCAATTGTATTGGAGTCTTCTTCATCTCATATTTGAAAGGTTTCGTCGCTCATATCACCTGTGGTTTCGCCCTATAGTGCTCAGGGCGGAGAGGCGTCACTAAGCGAAATGTGTGGCGGCGCAATATGCACTCGAATCTTCACAGATCTCGCCCCATCAAATGTCCGTGTGTCACAGGCGCCCGATCAACCGCATTGATGTACATCTTATTGCGTGTACGTATCTACAGTCAAGACGTTAAAAGGCGATGGAAACTACCTGGAATAATCATTCCACCTTTCCTTCCTTCCTTTTCCCTCTGCATACCTTTCCTCTTGCGGTTCGTACTATTCCCTCGTTCTATTCCCTTCTCACCGCTCTGCAGATACTCTCCTCGCTGTATACGACCTTCCCGCTCATCGTACGTGCCGGTGTACACACCGCGGCACGTTCAAAACGTGACCAATTATGTTTGTTGATGGTTACACGCGGGTTTCATGCTATCACCATGACTTTTTTTGTTCACCGCCGTCTCCTTTTCCCAGTGCCGTATCCTTCGCTATGGTATGTCTCTCTCTTGTCTTTCGTTGCTGAGCTCTAGGCTGACGACTTTAGCGCAGATTGTTTGGTGTGCGCCGTCGTGCACGACGTGTACGCAGATGAGCTGCTTGGTGAGTCGTCCTTACCCACTAGCTATAAGCACTATTTACTCACCGCCTTGTTCTCAGACGTGGACTCCGCCGTCAGGGCCTTCCTTGGACGGTAAGTTCTCCTACTCGCTGTTCCCTACACCGCTTAGCGCTTTCGCCATAGACGCGTACCATGTTTCCATCAAGCACAACTCACTCGGAAGACTCACCTCGCCAGTCGCATTGCCGCATTTCTTGTCCACCAGCACCGACGGAGGACCTGCCTTGGTACGTGGACTTTATTCATTGGGTCTTAAACCCCTGGTTAACAACTTTCGCAGACCTCGGGACAGTCACAGCAACCGACATTGACGGCGTTGTTTGGGACGTTGTCTTCGCGATGCGTCCTTATCCCATTGTGCTTCGCGCCGGTGAGAGCAAGCAGACCACGACGTACTTATGACCTGGTATGGCTCTAGTCATTCCCTTCGTGTGCTTGACATTACAGGTGGTCCAGGTTTGTTCTCGCTCTTGAACTCGGTCTTGGCCGATACCGGTACGTGTCTGGGTTGCTTAGCTTGACGACAAGCTCGCTGATGGAGCCTTTGTCTAGCCGTGTCCCTCGACGTTGACCACGTCGCCCTCTCTCCGTTGGATATTCCTTCGGCATCGTCTGCAGTCGGGACTATCTTTTGGTTTTCTGGGACTAAAGGTGCGTTTTGGGCTGTCTAGTTTTTGCCGTTTACTCATCTTCTTTGGTAGAGCGCAGGCTGGAGGATGAGCTCGACGGCGTTGATGTTGGCCGTCGGATGTCGTTGCGCTAAACTAAATCTCTGGCCGTTGTCGAAAGCAAGTACATCATTTGTTCTCATATAACCCGCTTCTGAATAGCTGTTCTAGGCCACTCATCGCACCGCGCTCGAACAGGATGTTCTCAAGTCTTGTCGTCGCCATTGGCCGTTGTCGGGATGAGCAGCGGAGAGGTGGATGACGAAATGTGGGCACGAATTGTAAGTCTCGCAAGTTTACTGTGGTCTATTTGTATTGACAACACATTCTAGGTTTTATTTGGGAGACGACGACGGCTTTCCTTGACCTAATGCGCCTTGTATTTGAAGTCGTCAACGTCTGTCTGGACGACGTCGCGAAATAGAGAGCACGACGCTGCTTCCGAACCTACTCACTTTCAGTTTCCCTTCACACATGAGAGACTTGTGGAGTCAGCTCACCTCGTCAAAGATGTGCATCTCCAGCAGACTCTTATTGTGTCCCCAAAGGTCGCTCTCAAGCTTCCCATCACGAACACACCGCGCAACCTCGTCGGCCTGGAAATGCCAGCCGCCTTCATCCCGCATCAAAATCACTTAGCCAGGCTCAAGAAAGACAACCTTACCTCCAACATACTCAAACACGCGCTTCTCCTCCCTCACAGACGCGCCTTTCTGGTCGAAATACTCGACCGTAAACTTCTTCGGGCAATAGATGGGCGCCTCGATATTTATAACGCCCTTCTCGAAGCGGATGCTAACACCAGGCGTAATGTTCTTCACGTTGATACTGCAGCTCAGGACAGCCTGAGCACGAAGGTCTCCCTGGTCAAAGTTGAGGGTGAACGACGTGTTGCTGTCGACGTTCGTTAAGGGCGTCATGAGCATCGATCCTGATATCTTGGGTTGGGCGAGCTTGTTCGCGGGATGCTCGAAGAGCGTCATGATTGCCTTAGTGTGTCGTTAAAACCAGAGGACGGTGTAGAAGAATTGAGAATTAACGCACCCAAACTAAAGGGTATGGTCCACTTCGGTCCTTCCATTAGTTGGGCATTCAGCGAGGGACCGAAAGTCACTGACAGATCCAACAAAGCACCTCCTCCAAGAGCCGGGTCTAGGATACGATGGGTACGCGGGATATCTACAGATCATACGTCTTATCAAACCAGCACGAAGGACTGAAAAAAACTGAACCCACTGTGGATATCAAAGTCACCAGACAAGTCCGCTTGTAAGACGATTGGCAATCCAAGGGCGCCACTATCTATGATGCGCTTGACTTCGAGACTGAGAGGCTGGAAACGCGTCCAGACGGCTTCCATGAAGAAGACGCCGTTCTCCTTTGCCGCTTCCAGGAGAGCCTTTAGCTCTAGCGAGTTGCAGGTAACGGGTTTCTCGCATAGAACGTGTTTCTTGGCTTTGATAGCGTCGAGGGCGTTGATATAGTGGTAGGTATGGGGAGTGCCTTTTGACAGAGATAAGCGCTACATGTTTTGAGTCGAACGAAATAGAAGACTTGCCGATGTAAATGGCGTCTACGTCCTAGACAGCGCCATTTGATAAGTCGCCGCCTATGGAGGAAATGATGGGCATACCTGATCAGCGTAAACTTCCTCGTAGGTCCCGTACGCTCTGATGGCTTTATCGCCTCCAGCAACCGTGTCGATAAATTTCTCTGCAGACGCGACAGATCTCGATCCCACAGCTTGCACTTTGTGCACTACATCGTGGACATCGCGTCTGTGGATCCCAAGAGGTCAGATTATCCTCCAACGGCAAACACGAGTACAAACGTCTTTGGATCAACTAGAAGGTCCTACAAGGAACTTTGATAAATAGATCAATGGTTTGGTGGAGAAAGCGGCGCGCCTTGACGAAAGCAGTGGCTATCTGACCCGTCGAGATGATGCCCCAGCGAAAGACGAGCGGTTCTGTGGTCATGGTTGCTGTTCAAGGATGATGCGCGCAATCTGCATGACCGAAATTATTCCGACCGGACCGGTATGTCGGCTCGTTCACAAAACGCGAGCAGGACAAGTTCGTTGTATACAAACTCTATAACTCACACGAATAGCGGAAATTAAAAGACTACAGTCGTCTATTTTGATCACCCCTCTCCAAGATTTTCTAGACTCTTTCCCTCGTCAATGGAATCGGATTCCCAATCAACCATGGCATCGGTGCTATTGTCCGGGAGCGAAATAGGCGCCAAGAAAGCCTGTCCCTTCTTCCTACTCCCCCCGTCACTAAATAACTCACACTTGAGGACGCAGGCAGACTTACCCGAACACACTAACAACCAATTTATCGATATCCTTCTCCTTTGCCCTTCTCACATCCTCCAACATCTTTGTAACCACTGTCAGCTCCTCATTAAGCGTCTTGTTTAGCTGCAGCGCGTGCCGATGTTTAGCTTTCATGATGAGATACTGCACCATTCCCTTCGATCGTCCGTGGATAGTGCTCGTGCCGGGATCTATATACTTTTGGAGGTGCAGCGGTATACCTTCCCAGGACTCTGTGTTGTTACGTTCCGGGGGGTCGACAAGATGCTGTCGCTTTTGATGAGGGAGGAGAGGCGCCACGGTTTGAGGATTAGCGAGGAGGAAGGACGAGTGCTTGTACCGCTGATGCTTCGTGAGCGCGTCGCTGCGCCGGAACGTCTTTTCGCATCCTAGGAAGGAATCAGTGATTATTAGAATGGGATGATACGAATCACGCTGACCGGGAACAGGACACTGGAATGGACGTTCTTTGGTGTGACAGCGGAGATGGCTTAGCAGCGCAGAGCGTGAGAGAGACGGGATGCCGCGTCGACTACACGTAGTCCAGTCGCACAGAAAATCGTATTGTGTGTTGTCCCCGATGTGGTCTGAGTTGGTATAAGCACAGGCTCGCAATGAAGACGGATATCTGCTCACCGCGATAGATGTGCTGCACGAGTGTCGGGACGTGATCATAGATCTTGCCACAGTTTCCCCATAGACACGTTGTCGCTTCGCCTGTATCTACGAATCATCAGTACTCGAGTCTTCGAACTCTAGGAGGGAGCATACGCCACGCAGATCCGTCGTCAGAGCTCGACTCTAGCCAATGCGTGCTAAACTCGATAGAGTCCATCGTGAGAGTAGCGAGTGAAGCTGTGTCGAAGGAACGCACACCCACAATCACCGGTCGGAGATTTAGAAGGATGGATCGTCTCTGCACGATGCCTTACGTACCGCAGGTTTTAGAGCTGTCCGTGCATCATATCGATCTAATTCGGGATGTTCGTGCAGTGACAGGTAGATTAGTAGTTAATACGAGAATGATAACTGTTCATGGGATCGAGGTGTGGGTGAGGGGATCCACCTTCGGAGTCTGAGGTTAATAGTCATCCTGGAGATCGTATATGTACCCGAATTGGCCATGCTTGGACCGTGTAGAAGACTCGGATGTTTTGATATCCTCGTGAAATAAGGAATAAAGTAGGATCCACGCTTAGACTCGTTGATTACGGAACTACCGGTCAGACAGCAAGTAAGGAAGAGACTTGTTAACACGCACATTGTGTGTTTGAACAGATTGAGGGCGATTGGGGAAACGAACGAAAGATTACGAATCTGTTGATGGGGTGTCCAATTTGGGGTGAATAATGTTAAGAAGGAACTAAAGATCTGCCGTGTGAGACGTGCATTGAACGAACATTTAACCGCCACGTAACAGACTAACGCTCAATAGCCGCGGCATAGGATATTCACATCAAGGAGAGCGTGCAATAGCTACCTGTTCCAAAGATCAGCAAGTCGTATTCCCGGACGGTGGGTGTGCCAAAAACGGAATGGTTTGGCGAAGAGGATCCGAAAAATAAAGCCATACAGATCCCGCCCGCACTGGGGAAACCATCTAACCAGCTAAGCGAAAGAACCGGCCCATACAGAATGCCCATGATTGGGGACGAAAGCGGTGACTCGATTGCAACAATCGACGCCATGACAATTGAAAAGAACGTGCTTAGATAAAGGCTGGATCGGAGTAGCCAAGTCACACGCCCTTAAAGCACTTGTGGCGAGCTTCCGCGAACGGACCGGTACAACCACTCTTCACTGGGTGAAGGGTCATGCTGATATCGAAGGGAATGAACCGGCTGACAACAATAACGCAAGCACGCGCATAAATCAAGGAGGCGAGAGAATGGATCGCCAGAAGAAGGAAGTCAACGACCTATAGAAAACAAATGAATCGGCCGCGAACGCCAACCTCGACACAGCGCGCTTCGCGGAAAAAACCTAGGAGGGAGAACACACTCCTCTGGAAGGGACCGAGACACAAGGAGCTCTCAAAGCCTGTGAGATATTTCATGCATGACGACTACCTTGACGCCTACAAGATAGGGAGAACAAGCCTGGCCTGAAACACCGCACGAATGTGAGGAATGTGGTGACACCGAAACAATGGAACACATACTCTTCCAATGCTCAACGCCGGGGGAAAACGAAGTCTGGGAACTGATCGAGAGGCTCTGGCTCCAAAAGGCTTCGCGATTATTCTTCTTCAACTTTGAAAACCTTCTCGGCATAAGTTTCGCTGCTGCCAAGAGTGCAGACGGAGAAGAAATACCAAGTGGCTTACGGCTGTTAAGAATGGCCGTAACTAGAAAAGTCTAGACTACACACTAGACATTTCTCTAGACTACTGTCTGAATAAACGATGCGTTAACCAAAAAGAAGTATTCGGAGACTGTTTAAACTCTATCAAGGAGTTGGAGAGCTAGAAGGACCTAGGCAGTGCGTCTACTAGGGCTACATATCATTGCAGGAGTGGATACTTTTTGAACATGGTTACTCAGCAACGGTTGAACTAAACACACTCACCAATAGTAAATGATCAGCAGAAAAGAAACTCGAAGAAAGCTTGGGGAAGCAATTGAGGTCATGTATTACCTCAGGGAACCACTCAGAGCAAGACATATCAGAGGCCCGAGTGAGGCGACGGTGACAACCAAGGCAGCATAAGTGTGGTACATGGAAGAGCAGCGGTACGCCGATCATTGGTCGCCGAATCCCGATCGTGTCATTTTGCAGCTTAGACCCGAACCACCACCATCACCTTCATCTTGCCTTTCGTCGTCGTCGACGACGACGACCATGCCAGCATCGCGCCCAAATACTGCCAGCACCATCCCTCAGCGCGTGGCCCAGACCGCCCAGTGTCCTCTCACCATTTCGCCGACCTGCGCCTGCTGCTTCGCCTTCCTTACAGACGGATACGCGCGCTCAGCGTTGGTGGACAGCGACGATACATCCACAGAGGCGCTGTACGACGTCTAGGACAGGTGGGTTCACGTCCATAGTCGTGACGCAGTTTTTAACCTCACATAGGACCCGATAGGATGCCGCCTGCATTATTGTCTGCCTCTCCTTCGATAGTCGGCCGCATATGGAGCGGTCGCTATTGCCGCCCGACTACTGGCCGCAAATGCTATTGCGCTACACCTAAGCGACCCATTACAGGATCCATTACGCACCTGACAGTAGTCGTCCGTGGCGTTCCGTGTCTTATCGGCATGGCGTGTGCTGTGGCTTCACTCGGCGACGAACAGAATCGATCCTACGGTACGCTACTTTGCCGGCCTTTCCTGCTTGTACGCAATCCTCATTTTAATCAAAAGACGCGTCAGGCGACAATCCAACTTTTTTTTTTTGGCAACTATCAGTGTGTATAGGTCTTCATCGTTGATCCTTACGCCTTTACTAATGGTTTGTGCTTAATCTAGTCACCTTCCTCGTCCTTCATATATCCTGCATAGACGTCATATACCCCCCAACTTAAACGCGATGTTTGCGGCTATCCCATCAATGACGTTTCCGCCGCATTTATCTTTGAACGCCAGCGACGTCCATTCCTCATGTCCACCCATCATCTGTGCCTGTCCTAATACTCCACCGTCTAGGCCCCTGGAACTCGTGCTCATGACGTCTCATCAATTGTCGCCCCACTGCTGTGCATCCCGCATCCTTTAGATAACTTGGACCTGGCGTTGTATCCAAGGTTCCTTCTTCCTTATCACCCCCACCCGCGAACAACTGGAATCGCGCCATCCGCCCGTTGGTTTGTGGTCCAAGGAATGTCAAATCTTGTTCGCTGTGCTCGTACGTGACGTTTCTGGACGTGCGATGATGTTCTTATGATTGCATAGAATGCCTGTAACGCTTCCTCACTATATGCCGCTGTTCCTCCAGAAGTTCTGGCTAACGCATGGGTCAGTTTGCACCGCCATGATTTTCGTGTTTAATCAATGATTTGCAGCGCGCGCGGACCCATTCATCGATATGACGTCTACACTACCGAACTCTCAGAGTTGACTTTATCCAAAGCTTTACACCGCCAGACCGCCCTTGCCGGAGTTGACGTTGAATCTCTTTACGGCGCTACTCGACACGAAGCGCACGCAGCACTTTCTCGGTCAACAACGCAGAGCAGCGCCTCACAGCGTACCCAGATTATTCAGCTTACACGGCAGGTCGACGTGCTGACCGACGAGCTAGCCCAGACAAAGGCGCTGGCCGACAATCGTCTCCGAGCCATGGATGCCCTTCACGCCGAATTCGATGGTCTCCAAAGTCGACCACCACCGGACGACCAGAACATGGAAGTCATTAGGGATGAACTCCATCGCCAGGCGGAGTATCTGCGGCAACTTGAGACGGCAAATAGCAAACTCAAGGCCGAGCTCGCACGGAATGGTAATGTAGATGTCCTGCGGGAGGAGAAACGGACGTTGGAGAGGGTGGCATGGACGACCTTCGTCGGCGCGTAGCCGAGCTGGAAGGGCAGGTAGACGCGTCAAGGCGGGAGCGTGAGGACTGGTATGTTTTTGCCATTTGCCTTGTTATATTCTCATGTCCGCTTTCAGGGAAAACAAATCGATAGAACACAGTCCTGGGAGCATACCTGTGTCGGTAACACAACAGATAACGGACCTTCGTCTCTCCCACGCCCACGCCCTCGAAGAAGTCGGCGCCACCAAAGCCCTTTTACGAACAAAGGAAGTTGAAGTGGCCGAGGTACAGCAGCGTGAAGCTGATGCCTTGACGAAGATTTCGGATCTCCAAGGCATTGTCAGGGCATTGGAGGGTAGGAAGCAACAGGTGGGACTATTGGAGAAGGAGGTCGGTTTCCTCAAGGCGTTGGTGGTATGTTTATCCTCTTCGTATTTGTCTCCTCTAACAAATTACGCAGGCAAGCTTCGAAGCCGAACAAGAAGACTCGCCTGATGAACGGGTAACCGAACTCGAAACCCTCCTAGCCGACTATAAACGGACCAATGCCGCTCTCAGCGTTGAACTGGATGGACTGCGAGCCATGGCTCCCCAAGCCGAGGTACAGGAGGCGAAGGACGCCAAAGTAGCTCTTGAAGCGGGTAGGAGAATTCTTTTCCCGTCAGTCAACCTGCTGATTTCTTCTCTAGCGCTTGGACGATCTCAAATAGAGTGCTTTGAGCAAGCCAAACGTATCGACAAGCTCGAGCAGGAACTCTTTGACCTCAGCGGCGAGATTGCTGATGGTCGGCATGTTCCTTCTGGCGTGCGCGTCCTCACTATGCGCGACAACCCGTTGCAAGAGTGGGTCGATATCCGCGAGGAAGTCGTCAAGCGTCTGGAGCACGAGAACGAGGTGCTTCTCGAGCGCCTTGCCAAGGTCGGTTCTACGCCCGCCACTGACGACGACGGTGGGATGGTCCCGCGCGAGAGCTACGATCTCATCAACAAGGAAAAGCTCGAGCTCAAGGAAAAGGTGGAGCAAGGCGAAATACGGCTCCAGCGGCTCAAGGAGATATACCGGAAGAAATCCGCAGAGTTCCGAGAGGTCGTAGAGGCGCTGTTGGGCGTGAAGCTGGCGTTGATCCGAATGGGCAGATGAGCGTAACGTCCATGTATAATTTGAAGGCGACGTATGTATTGTTGTCGGCGGATAAGGGCCAGATGCGGCTGGTCACGCAGGGGCAGGAGGGGCCGCAAGCTCTCTCGGATGCGATGGACTATTGGGTGGGCACGGAGCAGTGTATACCGGGGTTTATGGCCACGATGACGCTCGAGTGTTATGAAGCCGCGAAGCAACGGGGCTTTGTCGTCGAGGAGTAGAGTGTATTTTTAGATGGGCATCTCATTGCACATTATTTACAGAAACTCATTTATATTATTGGGCATCTATCTATATGTGAGCCAGTTCGAGGTAGACTTGCGAAGTGCCAGTTTGATGTGCACGGCGTGGCGTAAACTTTAAACATTCAAAAATGATACTGATTTCTTCCGACGTCCTCTATAGGGTCTGTATTTCATTAATGGGAGTAGGTATTTGTCCTGCATCACAACATTCAAGACGATTCGAGTCTGCACGAGTGTAAGCTGTGACAGTACTGTAAAGGCATCGAGCAGAGTCTGTGATAGGCACCCAGTCTGTCCTACATTCATCATCCCGGTGCGAAACCGAACACGGTAATTGGATGCTTGCCTACAACACGTAGCGCTCGGAGTCAACAGTAACATTCTATTGGCGGTCAAGGCCATCTAATGCACCATGGAAACATTTGGTCTTCGCAGTCAGTTTTGAACTTTGCCATCCGGATCCCGCTCGCGCGCTGACTCCAAGGGTGGACCAATTAGTGTATCGGATGCGGGTAGTAACCGCTCTCTCTTTTTTAAAGAAGCGACGAATTTATCCCGCGACGGGCGCCTTCCTCCATGGCGGGACTAGCCCACGACCAGGATGATGAATGTGGCGCACAAGTAGTCCATCTCAAAGGCGTACAGGAGCAAGAGGGAGGACTCGTACAAGCTTCAGAAACTGGAATGGTTGGTGTAACAAGTAGAGTGACGGTGAGGGTTTCGAGACATGAAGAAGATCAGGAAAACGGGATTTACACCGTGATCCTCAATTGTTCAACTGTCCAGTGGGTGTTTGGGCTGAGGAGCTCTGAATCCGGCAAAGGATTCGGAGTCTCCATGCACCTTGGATGGAGCCCGGAGTTATGATACGGACTGGGGACATTCGATTTGGAGCGAAAAAAGAACACAGTGGAACTTACATCAATCGGTGGTTTGACAGTGGCGGCCTCTTAAAACATACAGGATCCTGTTGGAGCAAACGAACTTCAACGTGAATGAAACCGAATTCAGGAAACGAAAAGGGCGTCAGCGAAGGTCAAGGCTCGAGAGACAAATGAAATGGAACGATTGGAGCCAGAGCATAGAGCCTGCGAGATGTCGCCACACCCTCGATGTAAGTAGCCACGTCCTTCGGTGACGACAGCCGTACGGGAAGTCTGACAACGATAAACTATGCCAGTGGGGACGCAGAAAGTAGGACGCTCCAAAGGTTGTTGTTGGACATCGCGTCGAGGATGAGGACGTGAAGGAGTCGAAAACGCGAGAAATTTCAGGAGCCCTACGCCCAGTTCAGCCGAAGAAAGCCTGGATATGAGCACAATAAGATCTGAGGTACAAGTCCTTTCGTCTGGAAGGTTTCGTGATACTTAGTGAAGACCGAAGGCGACTAACTTCAGCAGAACTTGAAAGCAACGGAATCAACGTCAAACCCGTGTGGACGCACTAGATACGTAGCTATCGCCAAACCCCGAACAAGGTGGTGGTAAGAATCAAAGAGACATTCACGTCACGTGTTGAAGAGTTCTTCGTTTGTGATCCAACCAAGGTCCAGGATCAACGACCGCATTACAAATGGAATTCGGAGCTGTGTAGATTACTCCCTAGCGGAATATACACGAGGGCCTTATGATTATTGATTCTCAGAGGAATCTATGGCGACCGCTAGATGCATACAGTATCTCGCCTATTGTTTATAGTATTGTACCACTATCTACTTCGGCCCAATAATCATCGCACCGCAGTTTCCACCTGAATGGCTTCGTATGTTGAACATGACCAACATGAAGATGAGGGAAAACTAAAATCTCAATTCATTTATAATACAATCCTCCAATTCAAGTACTCTCTTCAACAGCCGTCGGAGGCGCCAGCGCCGACGTCTCCTCATCCTCAACGCCGGGCCCCGCTTGAGCCGAGGCAGTCTCATCAACGTCACCCGCATAGTTTACCAGACACACCACAAGCGCCAACACGATGACAAGCACACCACACGTCACAAGCAGCTTTCTTTCATCCTTTTCGCCTATCTCCGGCCACCACATTGTTCGAATTGAAACCTCGAGCTACAAATCTGCATAAGCAATCATTTACACACACACGTAGTAACTCACAGAAATCTGCCGCGCGACAGTCTCCAAGATCTTGACTCCTCCGAACAACTGAGCACTGGGGACGACTGATAGAAGAGCGTACAACGCCGGAATGACACCATCTGTCAGTAACGACAGTCCGGCGACCACGAGTGGAATGGTTTCAGAGGACGTGGTGAAGACAAGAATAGGGATCACGATAAAGGATACGATATCGAAAAGCACACTCCACATCGTGAAGAGTCTGACGAAACGATATTGCGCAGTCAAAGGCGGCTTGCGAGTCGTTCTGTGCATGTAGACGAAGATACCACCTGAACGGCGTGTTAGCTGTCTATCAAAAAGAAACCAGCCGGGGAGTACAAACCGGGTAACAGGACAAGTAATAACACGAGCGTAGCCAGGGGTGAAATCACGAAGAACAGGGAAGGCTGAATAGCAATAAACGTCTTCCTTGAATACTTGAAAGGTACTCACGAAGGGCCGACCACCCTCGTCGTGCCGATGGGCCAGAATCAACATTAATTTCACGACGGAGAAAGACTGCTGAAGGTAAGAAAGACTGTATGACTGACTGCCAAATCCGTACCTGCGCTATTGTGTAGATCACAAATACACTAATGATCACCAGAAGGCGTTTAGGCTTCATCAACACAGCTAACGGCGTCGCCACGACCTTGTCAATTCGCTTCCATGCGTGCTCCACATGTAGGTGTGCTTGGCCGTCGGGTAGTAGGACGTGCACGAGCGCGATATGGACCACAGGGATTAGTAGACACACGATCCATGCTGGGACTTTGATTGTTCCCTCATTGAGCGTGAATCCAAACAACGTAAACACGAGCTGTCGGGATTAAGATGCCGAACGCGCTGGAATAAATGGCTGATTACCATGTTGGCCAGGCTGCGGAGAAGAAAGTCCAAACCTATGACGAAAGAAAATATTGCGAATCTGGGGCGGAATCCCAATAAGTCACAGGTTAACATATACTATGTAATAGGAGACACTAACCGTGAAAGAGGACGTGCAATCACGTCCGCAAGTTGTCTGGTAGCGTAACGTGAATGTCGGATCGACCGAGCAACAGGAGTGACGGACGTACGCATAGATCAAAGCACCGAAAACGAGATTTCCACCCAAGAGGCCATTCAAGAAGTGAACAATACAGGCCGCAGTGTACGACGATATAAAGTACTGAAGGTAGATCAGGACAGCGATTGCACTAGACCTCATTAGAACTGCATAGTGGTTGGAATGATTAACAACACAAGATGAACATCCCCGCGATGAATATCATCATGACACGCTTCGGTCCCCATGCGCTGGGGGAGGCCAGACGCAACCACAGACCCGCGGTGAGCGTTACCGCGATAATGTACAGCCACGGAGGTAAGCCTGCAAGTTTTTCAGACACGTTCTGTAGAGATTATCGGACTGACTAGGCGGTATGTACCGGATCTCCGGAACATGTGGGGAGTTAAAAAAGGGCAGAATGTAAAAGGCGAATTTAAGCAAGTTGTACTGTCGTCAATTACAGTAAGTAAACCAGGACAAATTGAGACGTGAGTAGCACGCACATGGAATTCGAATATTCCGTAAATGACAAGAAGACTGGCGCATTGTGTTGAGCACTGGTGGGCGAAGATAAGGATTAGAAACATGCACGCACCGGAGGACATAGAGTTTGGGAACAGATTTGGGTCGAGCGATAACGCCTTCCCTGTTCTCGGACTCGAGGAGAGGCGCATGAGGGTCGTCTGCAACAGCACTGGCGTCGTCGTTCAACATGATGCCTATCAGTACGTGGTGGTCAGGAATCAAGAGTCGCAGTAGCGCCGTAATAATAAGATCAGTCTCGATCAATCACAGGACGGACACCTATATTTGGTGGCGCTTAAGGATCCGAAGGATAAAGATGAGGCCTCCATTGCAGCTTTGATTCTCTTTGATATGAGTTTCCTTGCTCAACCGCTCCATAGGAAGAAGAAAGTGCCGAACCAGAGATGTGCTCGTCGTGCCGCCGGACCGAGGCCGTGCTACGCAGAAACGTGACTGCGTTGCTACTTTGTACGCGTATGGCCATTGGCCTCTCCATCGCCTACCTGGTCGGCGTGCTCTCGCGTCTACAGCGTGTCACTGGATGTGGATGCTTTCCCGCGCACGCTGCCTCCTGGCCCCGTCTTACTGATTTCAAACAACACAACAGACTGCGTCCTGTCGACTTCCATACGTAAATCTCCCCGGCATCCGCGTTCTCGTGCAGCACTCACGACGTGGTACGCCTTTCATCCACCAACCTAGAAGCATGTGGCGTCCGTTACTTGTTACAGGAATCCCTAGCTAACCAATCTTCTGTAACATCTTTCAACCAACTTCGTCTAATCAATCCCCAAGTGCACTTCTTCGGTATCAAATCGCCCCGCAGTACACGGATGTACCTCACTTCTCTTCTAAACTGCGACGGACGACTAGTACTTAAGGGATACCACCCCATCGCTCACATCCAGCGCTTTACACGATGCGACCCTCTCCCTGGCTCCTCATCTGCTACGCCCTCGTATTCTGGTCCCTGGCAGATCTCGTTAATGGAGTGTCCTTAGCCAATAACAGCACACCACTCAAATGGATGAACTGCGGTAGGAAACTTTCGATTCTCCGCCCTCTGTTCAATGCCTCACAATTTCTCATAAAGGGGATACTCACAATGCCGTGCAATTTGTCTCCCTAGAAGTCACCCCCCAAATCCTGATGCCTGGTAAAACCTACACAATAAAACTCACTGCGGCGGTCTCGAAGCCCATAGAGGTGTGTGCCCGCCGCCCGACACTCCCTTCATCTCACATCCCTCTAGAACGGCGCAACCAGAGTCATCACCGTCAAATTTAGAGGCCGTACAGTCCTTAAGAATTCGTTTGACATCTGCAAAGAGGCCTATGATTCCTCTGTCCATCGGCGCGAGAACTCCCTTTCTGCTACCCATTACAGAACGGACACCAGCGAATATCCTATCGAACCAGGCAAATACACCGTCGAACGAACTGTCACCTTTCCGAATGATAACCCACCGGGTTCGTGCGCAGCTTTTATTGATGCTACGACTGACTCGAAGCTCACCATGTACTTAATGCAGGCAAGTATATACTTAACGTGTTCGGCTTCACACAGGATGATGAAGATCTCATGTGTCTAAGTATAAGTGGCAAGATTACAACTTGAACTTGCGCATAGACGTTTACATGTCAGTGTTTTTGTACATCAGAACTCTATACAGTCTATCTAGCTGTCTATATTCAATTCTTGCCTACGTCCTTCTTGAGCTCCCCCGCCGTCGTCTATCAGGCCGCTGCTAGTTGTCGGCAAGAACTACATTGGAAACATAGTCGAAAAGCAGCCCAGCCTCAACGACGGCCCCAAAGTAAAAGCTGTACCGAAAGAACTGTAATATGATGAGATGAGCACCTGCTGGAACATGGCATCGGAAAACCGGTGCTTACTGCTCGTGTGCAGCTCTCCGGACTCCCCATATCCACACCGTTCAGCTGCCACGCCAGATGGGCCCCAGCACCCGCGATACTGATGACAAAGTACCCGTAGGATTGGTCTGCGAGAACACCAGCGGCCATGAATGAGAGGATGGTGCCAGCACCGAACATTGGGAGAAGGGATTTTAAGCGCGAGCCGAAGAGTACTGCGGTGGATTTGATACCGGCGTGAGCGTCCTCTTTAGCGTCTTGGAAAGCGGACAAGGTATCTGACAAATGAGTAAAACATGAGGCAGATGACGGGGTTACATACCACCCCACACCGTCGCGCTAAGGATGAGCCATGTTATTAGGGTATAACACGAATACACAAACGAAGACGTACCACCAGCCTCCGAAATACTGGACCCATGCAATCATGGGCAGCTCGTTCGTGACTAAAGCCCAGGCGAAAAGAATGCCCATGTTGTATGTAAGACCTACCGCCAGAATCCTACTCAGTAGCGAACGCGGAAGAGTTAATGGCAACCTACCAAGCCACGCCTGCGGCCAATAGGTGATTCTCTTCATCAAGGGATACCCGAGAACGAGTGGTATGACGGCTACGAGGACTTTCAACCTGCAGTCCGCTGAGCCTGGTCATCTTGAAGGAGGAAGGAGCGTATGTATGCGAGCTGTTTGATACCCCGGACCAACCAGAGCAGGATAGCGACGTGGACTCCGAGAAAGACGATAGCACTCGTGAGAGAGATTGCCTTTGATGCCATCGGGCGAGATTTCGTGCGTTCTACTCTAGTAATCAGGGGACGAAATTGTTCGTTAGTCAGAAAGATGCACTGACTTGAGCGTGGAGATCGCGATCCATGACGTCGTCCCAGACGCAGCCGGCGCCTAGTGGCGATTACAACTCATGAGCTATCTTTAAACGGGAATGAGCGAAGCCGACGCACTACGCCGAGGAAAGTTTAGTATTGTGTCAATTTGTGTTGTAAAGAGCTAGCTACCTGCGAATGATACAAGCAGAGGCAAAGCCGAATCCGAACTTGGCGAGAAACAAGTCGGGTGGAAGCTGGACAACACCCCACGCTAAGTGCGCAAATAAGTACACCGGGAAAGAGATCTGAGCAGGTGGCTCACCGTACGGGGAGAAGCATATCGTGATTCCGACCAGCGATTTGACTCTTGCGAGTTCAATCTAGAGATGTCCGAAATGTAAGGAGCGAATATCAGAGGGAAGGAATCTAGTTTCCAGGTGGTGAATTGAGGAGGCCATTACAGTAGACGAAGGCGGATGTGTTTTTGCGGGTCAGCGGATCTATTAAATAGCTCTATGTGCGTGCAAGCACGCAAGTACGACTGACGGAATGTATTTACATGTCTTGCGACTTGCTTAGGGCTCGACTGTCGACACGCACCGTGTCAGTTGAACGGGATCAAGCAAAAAGTCGCGTGGGAACAGGCAATGCCTCAGATGATGGCAGGCAGAATGTCGCCTTCCGTGATATCCGGATCGTGATTCTGCTTGGATTCTGTCCATCAACTTTCGAGGGATGGAACGTTCCCGTACCAAGAACGCGAAAAAGTCCAAGTATCTCAATGTAAAGGTGGAAGTTGGAACCAAATTGAAAAAGCCAAGAAAGCAGACTGATGATGATCCCGTGGAGGGGTTTCTGGGGTCTTCCTCAACCCATCTTGTACTGCAACCACCACATTGTATTGGTATTCCCCGCCAATTTACGCGTCAAAGAGGCCTGTTTCGCGTCTTTCAAATCTTTAAGCATTACTGTGCGCTCACAAGACTATAATTCGACTGACGAGGCAAGTCTCCCGAGTCCAACCGTCTTGAAGAATTAACACCACAGTATATGCGACCATGCCCAAATCTAGTGGCCTATACTCTTCGGTAAAAAGAATGCAGTCGACTGAATTTCTCATGGACGGATCCGGACGTGCCTACGGCGGTGCTGTGCATTGGTCAATCTTATGTATGTCAAACTTTTTCATTCCATCATCCTCTCATTGTTGTCCAAGCATATATTAATGGACCATTCCTTAGTGAATCCAACCGACACGTCTCTTCTGCGCGCGCTACGGATCTACATTTAAACCAGGAACAACGACTTTGCTGTACCATTCGCACCCCGCATCATGGCTGCCTTCGTCGACATTCTCGTTTTCAACGGCCAAGGCGCTGCTGACTCCAAGCTCTCGCAGATGCGCGTGCTCGCCCTGCGAAGCATCACCGTTCCCACCGTATCGGTCCTGTTATCCGCCTGCCACGAAGCGTTTCGTGCCGAAATGTCAACGATACCCGCTTCGGAATCTGGCGTTGACTTGGCTGATTTTACTACCAAGGAATCGCTCCTCACCATCAACGACGCTCGATACACGTATAACGCCATCATCTCTGGGTCTACACTTTTTCTCGTACAGGCCTTGCGTTACCTTGTGTTTCAGACACGTCAGCCGATGTCAAACTGACCTGGATCGATTTGCATGCTGCTACCGTTGTTGGCTTCTCCTCCGGCATCCTCCCTGCGACAGTCGCTGCGACGTCGGACTCACTCCCGTCGTTCATTCAGCATGCGGTTGAGGCGTATAGACTTGCGCTTTGGATCGGCTTCCGCGCTCATCGTTACCGCAACGAACTCATGCGCAACTCGTTCATCGAACGCGCAGCTCCATGGAGCCTTGTCTTCATAGGGACGCCGAAATCTACCTTAGAGAATGCCATCATGGCTTTTAGGAAGGTGTGTGATACTTTCACTATATTATCGGAACTACCCCTCATTCTGTGGATAACAGGGAAAAGATGCCTCTGCGCTTTATATCACTGCTGTTATCGACTCCACCACCATCACTGTTTCTGGTCGTCCGGACGTGTTAACCTCATTTGCCCAGAGATTCAAAGGCCGTGTACGTGAGACGACTCTTGAGACGCTGTACCACGCACCCGCCCACCTCCATAGCGCGCGAGACGCAGTGCTCGACGATGCCCGACGTCGGAGTATTCAATTTCCCAGATTAGAGAGCGTCCACGTTCCCATTCATTCCAGCTTCTCAGACCAAGTTATTGATGCCAGCGGTGCGGACGGAAAGTCACTGCTCGAGCTTGTGGTCGACATGATCTTGGTCCAGCCAGTCAATTGGGACTCCGTAGCTAACGGGCTTTCCAAGATGTCGCTCCCATCGAGTGTCCGAGTTCTAAACTTTGGCCCTGGGATTGGACTTACGAAGTTGCTAGTGAAGGATTTGACGACGGCGGTGACGATGGTGGATCTTACCGGTGCCGATATCGTCAAGCCTACTAAGCAGGAGCCCATCGCCATCGTCGGTATGGCTGTGAACATGCTGGGCGCACCAAACGTCGCGAAGCTTTGGGAAGTTTTGGAACAAGGCATCAATACTATATCGGAGGTACGTACGTACCTCCGTTCCTCTCTTGTGTATATAATTCTAACGATCTTGTAGATCCCGGAAAGTCAGTTCAAAGTCTCGGATTACCGAGAGGGAAATAGACAAATGAAGGCTCATACCGGAAACTTCATCGACGATGCGGACGACTTCGATAACAAGTTCTTCAAGATCAGTCCCCGTGAAGCCGAGAGCATGGACCCACAGCAGCATGTGCTTCTCCATATGGCGTATGAGGCCCTAGAGGACGCTGGCTACGTCCCCAATGCAACCGAGTCGTTCAACCCGGATACATGGTTGTTTTATTGGCGTGGCCACGAACGACTACGTCCAGAATCTTCGCAATGATATCGATGTCTACTACAGTACTGGTGTGTTCATTTTCAAATTTTGCTCTTTGCCAAAATCAATCTTCCTCAGGCACGCTGAAAGCATTTCTCAGCGGACGACTTTCATACGCTATGCAACTTGGCGGGCCTTCTATTGTAATCGACACCGCATGTTCGTCTTCCGGCGTAGCAGTGTACCAGGGTGCTCGTGCTTTGATGAACGGTGATTGTAACGCTGCCCTTGTCGGAGGCGTTAATGTCATCACGAGCCCAGATGTACGCCTTCTCATCATTATATATACCAGTTTTTCTAAAGAGTCATTCAGATGTTTCTGGGGCTCGACCGTGGACACTTCCTGAGTCCTACCGGCCAATGCAAGTCCTTCGATGAATCCGCTGACGGATACTCGCGCTCCGAAGGTTGTGGTCTTTTCGTCCTCAAGCGCCTGTCCGATGCGCTTGCAGAACAGGATCATATCTGGGGCATAATTCGAGCGGTCGATGTAAACCAGAACAGCCTAGCGACTTCCATAACTCATCCGCACGTTCCGACTCAGATCGACCTCTTTCGCGCCGTGTTGGAGAATGCTAGTATTTCCGCCACGCGCGTAAAAGTTGTCGAAGCGCATGGAACTGGTACTCGTGCTGGCGATCCTAGCGAATTAGACAGTATACAAATGGTCTTCTTAGCGGGCGGCGAGAAAAGGGATTTACATGTCACGTCGATCAAGGCGAATATAGGCCACTTGGAAGCGGCGTCTGGCGCTGCTGGACTGGCCAAACTTCTTCTCATGTTTCACCACCGCACTATCTCTCGGTGCATATCCCTCCGAAAGCTCAACCGCAATATTCGTGCGGGAGATGGACTTGTGATCGATCAAGTCGCGACTACTTGGAACCCTAGTCATCCAGGACTGACGCGGATGGCTCTTCTCAACAATTTTGGTGCTGCCGGGTCTAACGCCGCCATCCTGGTGGAGGAACACGTCCGGAACACGCCAGACCTTATCAACTCATCTCACGTGCTGGGCATTTCGGCGAAGAGCAAGGAGGCTTTGGAGAGGTTGAAGGAACGTTATATCGCATGGATGCAGGACCCGACATGTACAGAGTCGTTGAGCGACATTGCTTACACCGCTACGGGGCGCCGGCAGCTCTACTCGTGGCGCATGGCGATCTCGGCCTCGAACAGAGAGGAGGCGGTTACAAAGCTGAAGACGAGCAAACACCTTGACACGTCTGCTTTGAAGGTCAACCCGAAGGTGGTCTTTGTCTTCTCAGGACAAGGTTCACAATACCTGGGAATGGGTCGAGCTCTTTACCAAACATCACCGCTTGTTCATTCCATTGTCGATGAATGTCACACTTTCCTAATCTCGGCTGGTTTTGTCGGTGTTCTTGCGATAATTTCTCCAGGCAGTGTAGACGTTTCTCTGTCGAAAACGGACGAGTTCGAGGCCTACCAAGCTGCGATATTTGTCCTTGAATATGCCTTGGCGCGCTTATGGATGTCGTGGGGTTTAAAACCATCCGCAGTGGTCGGGCACAGGTATGAGATTGACCTCTTCTGTTGGTAATTTCTAACCTGACCTGCTAGTCTTGGTGAATACGCGGCTCTTGTCGTCGCTGATGTTCTATCTCTTGAAGGCGCGCTTCTTATCGTAGCCAACCGCGTTCACATCATGGTCACCAAATGCAAAACGGAATCTACAGGGATGTTGGCGGTCAACCTGTCGGCGTCCTCCATCGCGAACCACCTCACTTCTTTCGAGAACCTCTCTGTCGCATGCTTTAACAGTCCTACAGACTGCGTAGTGTCCGGACCGTTGATATCGCTGTCCAAGTTCAAGACATACTTGGATGCGAACAACGTTGGGAAGAACGTCGTGCTATCGGTACCATTTGGGTACCACAGCCCTGCCATGCTCCCCGTCGTTGACGACCTCACACAAATCGCCAATCTCGTTACAATCAAACCGCCGACCATTCCTATCGTCTCGAATGTTCTTGGAGAGACCGTTATTCCTGGCGACACGTCTGTGTTCCACGCGGCGTACTTCTCGCAGCATTGTCTGCAGCCCGTTCAGTTCCAGCGTGGAATTGAGTCGTTGCTCAGATCAATTCTGCAGGACGAGTCGTCGCTCTTGTTGCCATCTTTAAAGAAGCAGCAGGATCCATGGATGACATTGACCAATAGCTTGGCTTTGCTTTACCAGTCCAATGTTGCTATCAACTGGAGAAGCACATACACCTACATCCCCTCGATTTCATGTATTCCTTTACCATCATATCCTTTCTCCCCTGCAAAGTTCTGGGTCCCTTTCAAGGAAGAGAGTCACGTGCCGCATGGCGAGAAAGTTTGTCGCGTACTCTCGGATTACGCGTTGTTAGACGAATGGCTTCAGAAGCCGACAGCTACGAACGGCTTCACTTCCATTTTCGAAACGCCATTGTCACAGCTTCAAGATCGTATCAAAGGACATCGTGTGGCGCAGCTCCCTCTCTGCCCGGCCTCGGTATACTTGGAACAGGTGTTTGCTGGTCTCTCCACGACGTGGCCACCTTCAAAGGATCAGCATCCTGGCCTTCGCGATATTACATTCGTCAATCCTTTGGTCTATGACGAGGCCGTGAAGTGTGTCGTTATCACTACCCTCACCCTCAACAATGACATTGGTACCTTCATCATCACCTCACGTGTAGACGGCGTCCCAGATGCTGTCCACGCGCGTGGTACATTTAAACTCCATTCCACCGCTTTCACGGCTACCAAGTTCTTCCGCTCGCTTCCTGCTATTAATCGCAATGTGTCCTCTATCAAGGAACGGGATATCTGTTACGAAAACTTTTCCACCCGCACTATCTACCAGAACCTCTTCCAACCAGTCGTTGATTACTCGAAAGAATATCATACCGTGCAGAACATGACCGTTGATGCCAGTCATATGGAATGTGTGGCTCGTGTTCGCGTACCGCTTGATCACGCCAAGGATAAACATGTCGTCCATCCCGTCTTTCTCGATAGGTTGCTCCACGTGTCCGGCTTCCTCGCAAACCTGCATGGCGAGGGAAAGGACGTGTTCATCTGTTCAGAGGTTAGATCGGTCAAGGTTCTACCCGATCTGGTGGATGTCCACTGCGACTACACCGTCTACTGCAGTAATATCCTTGAACTGGATGGGAACGTCATATCGGGTGATGCATGGGCTCTACAGTTGAACCCCGACATTTTGTCCGAGTCTAGAACGGCTGGTGACATTGTTCGCGAGGTCATGGTGGCAGCGAACCGTACACCGTTCGCCTCTGTCGTATCCACACCTGGAGCTCTTGTCGAAGCGCGCGAGTCTGTTGAAGAAGATGGACATATTGGGAATATCAAACGCGTTTTGGCGAGTATATTGGACATCAGCGTTCGCACACTCTGCTTCAGCCAGAGCCACCACCACTGCTTTCTGTCGACATGCTGTGCCAAGTTTCCTTGTCTGGCTCCGTCCATGCCCGTCTTTCCCGACGACCAAGAACAGACTATGCCCACATTGACGACTGTGTATAGCCGGCGACTAGCGACAGCGAGACCTTTATGAAGAAGCATTTTTATCACCATGGAAGACAGCCAGGTGCGTCTTCATTGCCTCATCTCTTGGGCATCATGGCCATGCTCTTGTCGATGTACCATAGGCCTTCACCGCCTTCATGTCTTTGAACGTCGACTAACTCATCATCAGCATCAACATTCACCATGACCGAAGCCACCGTAGACGAAGACCGTCATCAACCCCGCCTTCAGCTCATCCACCGGTATGTTCATCGACTCTCGTTCTTAATACTCACTAACCCTTCACCAGCTTCGACGTTGGCGATGACCGAGGCCCTCGTTGAAGGAAGATCTTCTTCAACACTGCCTTCGACTTGAACAACGGGTATGTCGAGTCCTCTTTCTTGTCGTCGCGCTATCTCACTCACCAAATACATCGCAGCCTCTTTCATCAGCTCGGATTCGCGCTGTAGGGATCGGCGCTCCTTTCTGGCGTATCTTGGGTCGCGGACGATAGAGTAGTAAGTCCGAACCTTTGCACAATGCCTATTCGTGATCTCTGACTGCGAACTCTTTAGCAGTCGCTCGGATATCGGTATGGACAGCTGGTAAGGCGCGGATTGGATCGTTGGTCTGTTGTTGATCATGAACTCTGATCGTCGCGCGTTTGCGGGAGGTAACACATTTTGTTACCTCGAACTTCACGGCACTAATAGTTTCTCACAGCAGTGAAAGAAACCCGTTTATTTCGATACGTAGTACAAATGTAAGCTCCTTTGTATGGCACGCGCTGTTATGCTAACGAGTCAGTTGAATGGGTGTAGATTAGCATAGGTAAATAATTAGAAGTAATGTAAGATGGCGCGTGGAATGATCGATCAGAGAGTGGACGTGAGGTGCTGGCAGATGGCGGCCTCAAGTCATCAGCGGTGCGGTGGTTGCTGCCGGTATGTCGGAAAGGGACGAGTACCCTCATGACAGAAGTCAGTGTTAACATCGTGGTGAAGTCGTCCAGTGAGGTTATTGTGATGGCGATGTCTTGTTGAGAAACGGAGTAGACGAAAGAAAGCTTGCCGGCGGTGGCGTCAGATTCCGTGGCGGTGGTCTTGAGTAGTCGTAGATAGCGTCAAGGCCCAGTTTAGAGTTAGGAAGGCTGGAGCCAAATGCCAGGGAGATAGAACACATCGTTATGTACCTCTTCGTCCCGTGGCGTTGACATAGGATAGCTAGAATAAAAGTTTTTCAGTCAGTTCCTGACCTTGTATGAAGATCTGAACTTACCGTAATACGCGGTTCGCCTGGTTATGTGCACGACCAAGTCATAAACCCGTCGAGTTTGAAAGGCTAAACCCCGGTGAGCCGAAGACGTTTAGATATAGTTTGTATATAAAGCTTACCTCGATGTTCAAGTTATATCCGATGCATCCACTCACCTCAAACATACTGGCCTGTTCCGCGGTCAACGTAAAGAGGATTTACGAGTGTCAATGTTGTTAAGGCTAAGAATCGCGTGGTGGTGAGAGTGCAAGTCGCCACTCGGGCATAGCCGAGTGATCGAGCTCACTTGGACTTGTACCACCACCAACTCGAGCTCGCTTTTTCTTTTCAATCGGATTACATACCCTACTCCTTGTGCGCCGTCGAGACCAGACTCGGAATTATCTCTACTGCTGTTTTACTTACCATCCCGACGGTTGCTGGGGCGGGAAACGCGTCGAAACGCGTCCTATTCAACTCGATGCTCGTTCCGCTGCGGTTGATACGACCACTGCTATATATGACGAGGTATTCTGGTGCCTCTCCAACTCAATCTTATCGAGTCGGTACCGGCACCCTGGGAACGTGGACGGCGCTGACGCGGCCTTTCACCCTTGCCTCCATCCCCCATCTCACTTTGACCTGGATATCTTTTCTTCGGGACAGTTCTCCCCGGCCTTGTTAACACGACTATTACGCCAAGTCCCCCCGTTCCTATACCGCATTGACCGTGACTGGGATTTCATGTTAGAGTTTTTCTTTAAAAGAATGTTTAGATCCGCCGACCGCGCGGTCTGGTGATCTGGGTAACGCAATGATGTTGCTCATTTTTTCAACTTCGCGACTGGCTCCAGGTTTTCATTCAATTACGATTTCCGTGGCGGAGATACGAAGGCCTCGGCTATAACGACATGGACCACGGGGATCCATGAATGTTGGACTTGGGGAGATCTGGATCTTTATAGGTATGTTCACTTTTAGATTTGTGCATCTGAAAGTCCATGGACCTCGGCTTAGGCGGGTACACGATCTACTTTACCGGACTCCTTCGCTCCTCGCTTCTTTAAGCTTTATTCCAACATCGGCCGAGTCACCAACAAGTTACGTGTGGCGTCGATTTCAACATTCCAACATAGTACAGTATTCGGTTCGCAAACTCAAATGGACACCCTGGAAACGGCACGTCACTCCGCTCTAAATACCAACTCCACGGATCCTCGCAGATCTGGATCTCGCCCGAACTGTTTTTGGGATATATAAACCATGTCAGGATAATCCCCCAGTTTCTTTCTTCCTCTCCCCCTAGTTCGACCTCACCAGGGCCACCACTATGACGACAACGCTGTACTGCCGCCTACGTCGGGATCGTCTACTCGTCTTGTCGGGGTGGGTCATTTCTGACCGCCATGTTGGACTTGATGTTTATCGTTGGGCAGGCGCATCGGGATGTTGACTGGCGGCGCTATTGTTGTAATCGACTTGTGATGCATTCTCCACCCTCGGTAGGTTTCTTCTTGCACTTATGTTCAACATCGGATTAATGGCAGTGATAGTCGGGCGTGCTTGTAGGCTGACCCCCGTCTGGCCCTCGCGCTCGCCTGACTCACTGTCCCCGGACATCAACGACGACTGCGGTGAGCCCGACGCGTCCTGCCTTGAGCATGTTGCTTTTGTCACAGTAGGTCCATGTTCGAATCGTTCGTTCGTGTTTTGACTTACCTTTACTTTGAGACTTTGACTTCTCCACCACGGACTCTTTACTCTCTGTTTCGACTATGTGCTGGTAAGTGTTGGCCTCACTCATTGTCAACAATGTTACTGATATCGTGTTAGGTTTAGACATTGATCACCTCGTCGTCATCGATGTTGGTTTTGTCCTTCGTTGGGTAGCATCAAGCCTTTGCCAGTGTCGTGATGTTCTACACTGTTCTCATCGCGGTACGTTCGATTTTTCTATATGTATCAAGTGTGTGTCATTAACTTGTTGCCTGTAGCCTTGACCTCAGACAATGAAAGCCTCTATCCTCGTCAAGGTATGTTTACCTTTTCCCTCGTCGAAGGTTCAATGTACTAACATTGTTGCCTTCAGTCATTGCTATTTCACCACCGTGTGCTCACATCATCCTTTTAGTCGCTTTCCAAAGAACGATGACCAAAGATGTTCAAACACTTCTTTCCTTCTCGCCACGACCTTGCCACGGAGCAATATGGTGTGCCTCGATGTCGCGGAGAGTGTCGCGAAGTTGGTTCCGGTGTTTGGTGATATTCTTGAGGGGGCGGCGGAAGATCTTGCAAGCAGCAGAGGTGAGACGTGTCCGACCTCAAGTACGCTCTAGCTCAGACTGAGATTCTGACAGGCAGCGCATGCGGCGCGCGAGGAGTGCAATGCTCTTGCTGAACACACAGAGTGTATTGCCATCGTCAACGAGATAGGGTCCGCATCTTCTGGGAGTGGTGCAGAGCTCAAGAAAATCTGAGATTTGTCTGCGTATGACTTTTACATTGAGACTTTTTCAGCGCATGGCTAACGTGAATCATCAATAGTGTCATTGGTGAAGTTAATCGAAGGATTCAGAAAATATCGAAGCTCGGACGCATGAAGTACTTTGCGTCACGCGCAAAGATTACCGCGCAGGTTCTGGAACTGCGTGCGTGGGCGGATAACGCGCGGATTTCGTTTCAGGTATGGTTTTATCCTTCCTAGTTCACTCTGAATGACACCCCCGAAGATCCGCAACGATATCTCGACTACGAGGTTATTGTACGATCTCAGGCACGGCTTATGTCGCGTGTGGACGATATCTACAAAGTCCAGAGGATGATGGATGGAAAGATGACTCACAGGAAGCTGGACACAACGGATAGGAAGCTGGATATGATTCTTATACAGGTTCGTCACATGGAATAACTACGTCTAGAGTCCCAACTAACGATGTTACAGATGCACATCGCAGGTCCCGCTCATGCCAAAGAACTGATATGATTTGGAAGAGTAACTACAGGATAGTTATAAAAAGGCTGAACAGGAATATCTGATCGGGTTTAGGCAGAGAGGTACATGGTGCAAATGTAGCCGTTAAGTAGGTTCAGAAGATAATCGGCATAAATCAACGATCGTGACGTACTGAAAAGCACTTGTCTGGAACTCCTCGAGAGCTGCCATGTAACCCGGGGAGGACGAGACAGGCGATGAGGCTAGAGTCGCTGTTGGTTCTCCCCCGCCATGGGTAATAGGCATGGAAGTCGCCCAATCGACAATGGCAGGCGGTTCTTCTTTCCCCACATCTCGCTCTCCAGTTTTGTGGAATCTTCACAAACGACACGTCAAACGAATGCAGAGAGACCTGCTCAAAGGCGTGTCAGTAAACTGTCGAAATAGAAATGAGATACCGACCTTAAAACTCGTTTCCTTGAGGGTAGACAATGAGAAGGTTAGGATAAACGGGAATCGGGATGCCGTAGACCTGAACTGTAGCGTTGTTCAGTGCCTACTGTATGCCGGAGAACGGGATAATGACCGGCTGAGGCGATAATGCATCGTCCTCGTTGTCACTGGCACCTGCAAATGGAATGGTCTGAATGAGAAAATGCGAGGTAGACGCACAAGGATCCTCGTCTACAGTAGACCGAGTGATTCAAGCCCATCATTCCATCCACTGCCAAACTCTGGTGGAACATAATCCTCCATGAGCGCTGCCCGTAAAGAATAAAAGACGCGTTCACGTACCATTAGAAACTCGTCGCTGCGACCAAACAACAGTCCATCATGGCTCCCTCTGGGATCCCCAACGCATAACCGCTACCACCATAAACCACCCAGTCAGTACGTCGTAGCAAAACCTGGCAACAGATAACCCACGGAGATAGCTGCATGAATCCGACATCGTTCTCTCGCTCCCGGTATGTCGGTGATTAGGACTGCTGGAGGACGTGGCAAAGAAAGATGGTGGTGGAAGTGGCTCCGACAGAAGACCCACTCCGATTTCTGCAGTGACGCGAGAAGATTGTCTGTTACCCTCCTCAGAGTCGGTGCTTTCTTCGCGAGACGCAACTAAGTATAAGAAAGAATGCCTCCTTGAATTCTGAGTAAAACACACAGATCGAGGACACTTCACCCGTAGCGTCTTTGGGTTGTTGAGATGTAGGACCGGTACTTCGATGGCCTTCCTCTCCCGTAAGTGGTATTCAAGGAAGGATGATAGATATCAGCCTGAGCCCAAAGTGATTGAGCAGTAAGTGGCAGAGGAGATGAAGGAAGCATGTTTGGAGGGCTCACCCTCAAGGTTGGGGGCATTTTATGCTGGATGTCCATTCTGTGTCTCCGTATCCGAAGTCAAGGCAGTTCCATTTCCATAGGGTAGAATGATGAAGATGAGAAATTAGACGCGTTCGTTTCATGTAAGAATTCTGAGAGGCAACGGATTACGGAGAAATACAGAGAGCGATTTTTCTCAATAGCCAGGTGTAACAGTCATCAGATATCCGGCGAAGTCAGGCTTGAATGCGGGATCTGTAGGTGGCAGACAGGAAGCGACGCGATCGAGATCCCAAAGAGGAAATGCGCTTTTTCTCCTTCTGACCACCATCATCCTCCAGCCAACCGAGACCGATTTGATATTAGGCAGTGCCTACCTGCGCATCACCTGGCCAGAGGTTGTACTAGGTTAACGCATCTATGGTTTGCAAGTACGCCTTTTCCCGTTGAGGTCCAACATTACGCTCGTCGATCGAGTAGACGGGAACGCTCTAGTGCCGACTCGATGCTGTGAAGGGCGACCATAGGTCTAGTGCTGGCGTAACGAATACTATTTAGTCGGACCCTCTACCACGGACGTGTCGACTCGAATGGACTTTGCCAGCTCCCCATGTTCCCAATGACAATCGCATGGCTTGGTAAAGACGGTCTTCACAATGTACTTCTCTGCCGTTGTCATCCGCGGCGCAGACGGTCCTTGGTACGTTTGTGTCTCTTTCATGGGTAGGCTGCGCTCATAGCGGCTATAGTCAAAGTCACGGTATCCATCACCGGCGTCGAAGGGCTCGAAAGGAACCAGAACAACGCGATCTATCCGGACAGTCGCAAGAACGACTATTGTGGAATTGATTGGTACGGGGCAGCAACGTCGTACGTTGGTTTTCTCCTGGATATATGCGCGCCCTAATCATGTAAAAGGAACTATCATCAAAGCCATCGTATTCCCAACGCCAATGGCCCTATCTACGTACAGCCTTTGGGTCATATCGCCACCTTTAACAAACGGAATACGGAATCAACGGCAAAGACACTCGTCCAATTGGTCATGCATGGCTTCATCTCCCATGTCACCCGCTTGGAGATGTCCTCACGAGCATTCCCCCAAAGTACGTTCCAATTCATTTCGTTCATTCGGATTACCCTCATGTCGTCGTGCGGTAGATGTACA
>QLPD01007961.1:0-10443 GCA_003314085.1 Hymenopellis raphanipes | reverse complement strand
TCGATCTGGAGGAGCGAAGTGTTCGGGCGGCTGTTGCGCTTCGCGCGCTTGTGCCCCAGGACGCGGCCTTTGCAGTACAGTCTACAAAGTGTCAGCCCTCATCCACATCCAATCGCATCCAGCCCAGTTCCTCCATCCATTCCACCAGGATTCGTCCTAGACGTAGGCTGGCGTAGTCTGCTCACCTAGTAGAGCCCATTTTTTGTCTTGAGGAGTGCGCCGAGCGTTGTTGTTGACGGTGGTGAGTAGCGGGCCAAAATTGCTGTGCCAAATCGGTCAATGCTTCCCACGAGCTTTGATTGGCACAGCCACATTGGCTCCTTCAAGCTTCTATCCTTGTCACTTGTGTAGTAACGCAAAGAGCGCTCCTTCTTCATTGACACTCGCTCAGAAGGTAGATCTTCCCATTGAATAGTTCAATTCTATTTCCACTAGCAAGTACAAATATCATCCATTTCCTACAGAGCCGCTCCAAATATCTGGTACCGTCTGCAAATGCTCGGCCCAACCTCGTCGTACTGCGCCTTCGTATGGCATGAAGCATAAAATTCAGGTAGAGATGCCAATAAGGAACCGCCAAACCATACGGCATAGCGCTGTTGTTTGTGAGAAATAACATCAACTTCGACTCCCGAAGACTGAAGACAAATTAATGAACGCGACAGATACAGAGGAAAAGGAACCTGCCTTGAGTAAGTTTCCGCTTGCAAGGACACTAGCGTCCAATCGACGATCAACCAACAGCTTCAAGTCCCGCTTGAGGCGGTTGCCAAAGTGCTGGAACATTGTCGATCCACCAGAAAGAACGATGTTCTGCACCACTTGTTACACAAGGTAGAATAGAAAAGGGGAGTAAGCTAACCTTGTACAACCCACGACGAACATCGATCGGAGATTGTTGAATAACATCGTCAACAATGTCAGGAAGTGGCGTCAAGAAATCAGAAGAGTAGATTTCAGGGTTAAAGAAGATTTCGGGGGCAAGGAAACGTTCATATCCAACGTCTATGCTGTATTTCTGACAGACGATGAGCTATGGCCATAGATCAGAAAGGAGTACACACCCTTCCCGTCACGCTATGCTCTCCCTCATAGCGCTCAAAGTACTTGTACGGATCCTCATCGTACTTGCGGAACTCCCTAACGATATCCTGACAGACGTAGCTGTACGTCTCTTTCACTTTACCCGCCACCCTCAGTTGGTCTTCCGGCGGCACAGCAGACATCTCTCCACGTTCCCGCATGAGATTGAGCACAAACTGAGAAATATCGCGACCGGCGATGGGGATGTGCTTAATGGCGCTTCCAATAACATACCCCTCCGCGCAGGGAATGACGTGCGTGACACCATCGCCAGAGTCGATGACCGTCCCAGTAAGCGTGCGGTCGGTGACACGGTTAGATGTCCAGGAAGCGGCGAGGGCAAGGACAGCCTGGACGGCGATGTAGAGGCCCTTGATGTTGAAGGATTCAAAGAAGATCTCGGCGGTCTGCTCTCTGTTCTCTGGGGGGTTCAAAGGAGGCTCAGTCTTGCAGACAAGTCAGATTTCTATAGATGGATATTATCGCTGCGGGCTCACCAAGAGGAAATGGTGGTCCTCAGGCTCTGCCCTGAGATATTTGAAGATTGTCTGCTCCCAGTAGCGCTCCATGTAGTCCCAGTTGTCTATCATTCCATGGCGGATGGGGTAGTGGACGCCGTAGCCGGGTGTCTTGGCGTTGGCAAGCGCCTCGTCGCCGATGAAGAAGTCGAGGTCTTCAACACCGCGCTTGGATGCGAGATTGCCTGGTTTGGCTGGGATCGCTGGGGCACGGGACGACTGGGCTGCAGGACCGCGGGTCGCTATAGCTGTCGGAAACACACTAATGCGCGTCTCAGCATTGAGGATTGAATTATCAATTATACTCACAACGATGGATCCGAGTTTCCAGCAAAGCTAGACGTTGTTCAGCACGACGAGCAACAGTGCTAGAAAGAATATATACCCTATTTTTGAATATCCTGTTCCATTATCGCAGATAATAGGCGCTAAATTGGACATGGTTGCGGAACAGGACGAGGTGGTCGAAAGTCAAAGTGGTCGGGGGCACAGCTTGCTGCGACTTGCGATGATAATAGATGACGCACAACAGCTCTCTCTTTCCTGCCACAACGATGCCAAAGCTGCATCTCAAACGAACGCCACAGGAAGAGGCCCACTATGCGCGCAAACGACAGCGGAAACATGAACGGCGACGTCGGGAGGAGCTCGAACGCGCTATGCGTGACGACGACGCTGGACCATCAGACTACGCAAAGATACAGGCAGAAATAGAGGAAGCACGCTTTCGAGAGAAAATGTCCATGGCTTTTGAGGACGACGAGCGCTTGGACTCACTCGAAGCCAGGATGAATGACTTTGCACATATACCCATGAGATGGGGAGGAACTGGGTCTAGAAATGTCTATGAGGGCGACGACTATCTCAAGATGGACCCTTTACAAATGGACGATGAAGAATACGCGGAATGGGTGCGTGTCGGGATGTACAGGCAAGTATCTTTAAATCCAAATGTCATAGTTATTCTAACAAAGTCGTCCAGGAAAACGCATGCCCAGGAATACGAAGAAAGTCAACGGCGAAAAGCAGAAAAGGCCGCTGCTTCTGCTAAACGAAATGCAGAAAAGGAAGAGACAAAGAGGCTCGAAAAAGCCCTGGAAGAGGAACGCCAGCAGCGGAAACGCGAACGAGAATTCCGACGCCTTGGCTTGGCTCGTGAAGAGTATGATTCTCGCTGGAAGGCCATCCTTGCCACTCCCAACGATGACCGCCAATACGACTTTCGAGATATACCATGGCCGGTCGCATCCAAGTCCCACGTCTCCATCGACGACCTCACCTCCGATGCTATTACTTCATTCCTATTCTCAACCTCCACGTTCACGACCGACGAGCAAAAGAAGGACAGAAAAGATAAACTTAGAGAGACATATCTGCGCTTTCATCCAGACAAGTTTGAAAGCAGACTGATGACCCGCGTACGAGAGTCAGAGCAGGAGCAAGTCCGCCTGGGCGTCGGGCAGGTCGTCAGAATACTGAACGACTTGATGCAGCAGCAGCAATAGATGAATTGTAGATTAGATGTACAGTAGTATGCATTACAAACCCAAGTCTAATAATCTGTGCGTCCTCCCTCACCTCGACTCTAAATCAACTCACTAAACCGCTCAACAGGGAACTCCCGGTCCTGCGGCTTGAGCAGCGCCGCTTGCTCTCCCGCTGCATACCGGAGTGTCGTGATCAACTCCACATCCTCCATCATCTCATTGTGCAAAGCCCGGATCGCCAAAAACGTCGCGTTGAGACGACTCATCGCCAAGTGGCCCTCCGCAATCTCCGTGCTCTTCTCATCGAAAAACTTGTTAAACTCTGCCTCCATTTCGTCGACGGACTTTTCCTCCGTATCCGTCTTGAAAAAAAGAGCGTCATAGGCGGCCGACAAGGGGTTCTCGGACTCCCAAGTGCTGTTGTCCATCTCGCCCATTTGGAGAGCGTCATCGGCGTCTGACAAAGGGCTGTTGCCAGCATCCAGCTCCTCGTGTGGTGGCATTGGCACTGTCCGTCGAGGTCCGAAACAATCTTTCATAGCAGCCAGCACTCTATCTCTAGCGGCACTGCTGTCACCAGCCGATGCCTCGCGGATCCGCATTATCTTGAACGGTGTCGGTTCAGGTTCGGAAGTAGTTGGCGCTTCAACACCACTGCTATGAGCTCCGGCAACGCCTCCATTCACCGCCTCGCGTGGCCGCATCAGCACAGTGGGACGCGGCTCGACGCGTGCTTCCTCTGCAAAGAGCGCCGGAGATTCCATCGCAGCTTCATACTCAACAGAAACCCCTCGTTTTACCGGTGCTAGAGAAGACGGGTCTCCCGCGGGTTGCGAGCGACTGTCCTCTGCTGGATGATTTTGCGGAATAGACAGCACTCTAGGTCTAGCGCCACTCCCACCATATAATGCCTCGCGTATTTGCCTGAACGGCGTAGGTACAGTCCTCCTATGAGTTTCGGGAGCAGCTGGGGCTTCATCACCACCAGCGTCTCCGTCTCCGTTGGGGCGCGGCTCGACGGGTGCTTCGAGCGCCGGAGGTTCCATCACAGCTTCATGGGCCTCAGGTGCTGGAGGAGAAGGATCTCGGACGAGTAGCTCTGGAGATCGCGAGCGGCCCGAGGACAGGCTTCCCTCGTCCGAGGCATTGGACGTCGGGTACACCTTTCTCGCGATGCTTTTGCGCTGAGGCCGGGGCGGAGGGGATGATACTATATTTTGATCGTTCCGGCGCGCTGGCGTCTGGGGTGGAGGCGCTTTTTGCTCTGCCTCCTCCTCGTCCGATGATACTTCTGTGTATTTGGGTTTCGCAGTCCCTTGACGGTTGCCTCTCCTTGGGTGTTTAGCCGGCCTTTCTTCTTCTTTTCCTCCTTCCTCGTCGTCTGAGTCGGCTGCGTCGCGTTTTCTCTTCACACGCGTGGTTTGTGGCGCGTCGCCAGACTGGGAAGCGGATTCATTTGTTGTTTGTTGTTGTTCTGGGGATCGACTGGTATGCAAATTCAACAATGAGAGTGGACATTGTCTGCACTGAAAGATCACGTACTAGTCTATCATTCCTTGTATCAACTCCGCTTTGAGGCGACCGTTGACGCGAATATTGAGCTTCTGTGGACAATCTAAGCGGGAGGGATATTTACACCTCAAATCAATGAGGACACACCTGGATAACATCTTTCAAAATCGCCACCGTGAATCGATTCAAGTATTCCTCCGTCCACTGCGCGTCTTCGTCGAATTCAGGTCTCGCCTGCTTCTTCCCAGAAGTCTTCTTCGTCGGAACCTTGCCCATGAGTGGGGTGGCGTAGTGGTGGTGGTGGTGGTGGTAGAAAGGAAAACCTGTGTCGCCTTTGTTTGGCATCCTCTCCATTTTTCTTATCATCATCGCAGAACAATGAACAGCCAACAACAACAAGAAAGAGAACAAGACCATTCTCGGGGTCGGGGTCGGGGCTTGCCGATAAAGAACAATGGCGCGGCACCGGCATGATCGGATAGGGCCATCGCGTTCCTTGTGTGTGCGCCATGTCGCGGACAATAAGTTCTGAATATGAATTTGCGCTGTTTTACAGTTACAGCTCTTCAACACATCCCCCCATCTCCGCCTTGAAATTTCCCTCCCTACTAGCACTCCCTCCCAAGAGATGGCACCCAAACGCTCAACTTCAAACACGCAACCCAAGGCGGTGAGACAGCTTCTTGTTGTTTTTTGAGGCGCCGACTGACGTTGTGCTCAGAAACAGAATAATACAAGGTCCCGCCGCAGCGCATCGGTCACCAGCACTGGGACGCGCAGGTCTGCGAGACTCGCCGCCGACCAGCCTCAGCAGGAGGATGCACCTCCAGCTGAATCCAGTGCCCCTGCAGAGACTGGGACGTTGGCTGTAATAGACGAAGCCTCGGACGATGAAGCATCCAACCCCGAAGATGCCCATGTAGAACAACAGCTGGAGGATAATGACTCTCTCGCCGTAATTCACGAAGGCCCGCAAAGTGAAGCATCTAGCCTTGAAGTACAACAACAGCTGGAGGATAAAGACCCAGACCCTCTGGCGGGCATTAACGAAGGCTCGGACGATGAAGCGTCGAGCTCCGAAGATGTCGAGGTACAACAACAGCTGGAGGATAATGGCCCTCTGGCCGTCATTAACGAAGGCGCGGACGATGAAGCACCTGGCCTCGAAGATGTCGAGGAACAACAACAGCTTGAGGGTAATGACCCTCCTACAACGGTGGAACCTGCTCCTTCCCGTACGTTTCTCCTTCCACTGCCCGTCGCTCGCCTATTAAACCAATGTGTCCTTAGATCCCCATGATAATCCCCTAAGCGAACTTTCCTACCCCGAAGACGATCCAGACCTACCAGAATCTCAAGAAATTGAGGCGTCGTCGAGTCTTCCTCTCCAACCAACGATATATGACTATTCCGGTACGCTTTGTTCCCATCCAGTTCCTTCGCCTAGATAACATGTTCTCTTAGCGCCTGAAGATACCCAGTCCGGCTTACCGTCTACATCCCAATTACCCGACCATCCTCCTCCTCAGCTCTCAATCGCGCAACCCAGACCTACCCTTTCACCCAGCGCCTCCGCGGCGGCCGCCCTGTTAAAACGGATAACCAAACTTCGCGCCGCGGTCGTCGACAACGAGTTTGATTCAGACGATTCCTCCGAATCGGAGGACAGCGATTCAGATCCAGACGCAGACGCGCCAGAAGCAGAAGACGATACACGGCCATTTTACGCCACCCATCTCGGTGACGCAGTCGACGAGACAGGAACTCCCGATTGGTATGCCCCCGTAAAGGGGCAGGCCTGGGCGTTCTATCAGCAACGCAAGGACATCGCACACTGCGCCAAGCTCTTCCCGCACACGGAGACGTTGTTGAAAAACATCGAATCGTCTTGTATACGAGAGAAACTCTTCCAGGACCGGCTTCTGGTCTACTTTAGGGAGTATATGGCAGAGCAGGAGGGCGAGAACCAGACGCGGCAGAAGGCTCCAGCTTTCAGCAGCTCGAAGGATATATATGGAGTTACGGTCTCAGAGTTGCGGGAGGAGGTGGAGAGGACTCGAGTCAGACCAGAAGGAGAAAATGCCGAGCAGTCGTCCTCAGAGCCGCAGGCCTCAGCAGGAATTAAACGTCCACGGGAGGAAGAGGAAGACGATGTTGTGTCTGAACGCGAGCCTCGTCGCCAGAGGTTGTCACCTTGAAATGCACTCGTACATCCTTCTGGAAATTTATAACTTATACGTATACCTTAATATCACTTTCAAGCGAGGAGAGCGACTTGCTTTTCGCTACCGTTGTCAACGGTCAATCCCGCATAGTCTTCTCGAACAAGGACACGAGGCATCTCATTTCAATCATCATCCTGTGAGCCAGTCTTGTCTACCATAAGACTGACTTTATCACCCTTATCTAGGTCCTTGAACTACAAATACAGCATCAGCATTCACCAATGCAATGAGACGAAAGAAAAGCCAACATACCGTCAACTCCCTCGTGCGATGCAAACTCTCAATCTCGTCTATGCGGTCACGAACACTGTTCAGCGTTTCTTCGAATGGCAACTCCTGGCTCTCCACGACCTCACGCGCTGCGTGTAATATGAGCATGGAGTCGGGTCGGACGTCATGGTGAACCTGCACAAGTGTCAGTGCAATATAACTGAATGGGATTAGGTACTCACGTCGATGGCGATAATATTTGCGCGGTCGAGTTCTGATTAACGGTAAATAAACGTTTTATCCTCGTAGACAAGATTAATTCACCTTCTAAAAAGTCCGCCCGAGTCATCAGCTGTCGGCATTTCCACTACGAAAAGGTGTGAGCAAGAGCAAGACAGCAATCAGCAAAAGGACCATTACATAGGGTATAACAGGAAGCGGTAGCTCAGCAATAGATTTGGGTCCATCTATGGTTCCGCCAGCCTTGAGGGACTCCAACAAGTCGCGCTCCTGCTCCTGGCGCATCTTGACGAATTCAGCTAGGAGTAACCAGGAGCATGAACTCCATTTTTGCTACAAACGCTTGGGTTAATGGATTGAGATTAGTTGGTGGACCTGCTCACTTCGTCCATGACATCGTCGTCACAGTCAACGATCAGACCTGCACGAATCAAGGACTGAGAAGGTGTAGAGGATGTTCAAAGGAAGCGAGATTAACCTATTTGACTAAGAAGCCATGCCTTCTCGACGTCCAAAAGATGCTTAGCCATTTCCAGCGCATCTTTGTTTCTCGCAACCTACCCGAATAGTGGTTGAGTAGTTGAAAACGTAACGATTTAGAATATACCTTGTTGAGGTATGACAATCGTCCACCAACCAATTCCACGATACTCTGGATATCGTCGGGATTCGTCTTGTGATTGAGGTTCATGCGCATGCGTGTGCACGCATGTCTGGCCTCTTTGGCATCGAGATCGTATATGGAGAGGACCTGCAGAAACACTGTAAGTTGGTCAAGATGTATTGCTGGGTCCCGGCACGTACATGCATTCTGCTACCATATTTCCCTGGAGAAAGTTAGTGAACGAACAGATATGCTGCCAAGGCACTGACGCATTGTATAAAAAGGCCAGAAATCGTCCCTGTTACAACGTAAGCAAAACGGACGATGAACTGGCGAAGAATTGCCTACGTGCTGAAGACCATAGTCAATATGCCTTCATAGAGTTCAACGAAAAAAGCAATACAGGGAGACGAGAAATCTTACCACTTGCAGCCCAAGCCTCAGCTCTCTGTTGTAATTGTAACAACATGTTGCGACCGTCGTCATCGTTTTTGAAGAAATGAACGTTGTTGACAATGAGTACCAGCGGTTTACCCGTCCTGCGGGCCGAGCGAAGTGCAACTTTTTCCAGCTTGTTCAATGCTCGTTCGATATCAAGTGCGGGACCACCTATCGTGATCAGCGTTTGGAAACATAGCAAGTAGGAATAACAACTACCTTCGCGAGGATCGCGTCGCTGGAACAGTCCAGTCTGAGAATCCTCATTGTACTCATAGTTGAGTGCCTTTCCTAGTCGAAGACGGAACACTTCCAAGTCGGGATGCGCGTCGCACATTGAAACACCCTCTGCCTGGATGGCCGACATGCTATCAAAGATCATAGTACCCTTTCCAGAACCCTAGGAAGACGATTAGAGTGTTACGACGCGAGGACGCGAGTCGCGCACTTTGGGGCCGAGAAGAACGAAATAATGGCCAGACTCTCGCCCTTGGACAATGTGGTCTATCCGGTCCTGCTCTTTCCGTCGAAGGTGCTCCGTCCATGGTATGTCATCCATTTCGACATTAACGCCACTGGCATCGTCCTTCTGGGAGCCCTTGGTCTGACAAGTAGCAAGTTCGAGGGCGGGATCATAGCCAGCTTCAAAGGCCTTCTCAATCTACACCGATTTTCAATACTTTCTTCTGCGACCGAAGCAACGACGCATATACCTTGTTCAACACATTCCATTTGTACCACTTCAAATATCCTACACCGCCCGCAAAGACTGTGTCGCGTTAATTACGAGGCTTACAGTCAAAACCAGTCACGTACCCATTCCTAGTCCAATTATCGTCGTCAACGCCGCATCTAGGAAAGGGTTCTTGGTGAACTCAAACATGCTGGTGCCTCCAATACCGCTACCTCCGCCACCGCCAGGTGGATTGAAGGGGACATTGATGGCTGAGCTGCCTTCGTGCACTTCATGGCGCGTCGGATGTTCAGTCGGCTTGTGCGGCGTCGGCTGTATCGTATGCTTCCGTGGAGGCGGGGGCTCATTTGCTGTGGGTCCTTCGGAGTATGTCCGTCGAAAAAGTACAGGACGCGAGCCAGCGCTGACGGCTGCGTGACGAGGCAATGAGCGTGCTCCTAGCCTCGTTATCATACTTTATAAGTACAAAAGAGTGGGGTGTCCAAAGTGGAATGGTATAGAGGACGACGACGGGGCTGTGTTACATGGCAAAAAGGGCCGACGCGCCGAATTAGCTTGACCTACAGACGACACGTGTTGATGGTGCACTCAACGCCGGGAGAGAATATATCTGAACAGGATGAAGGATGCGGTCCAATGTAGACGTCAAGGAAGAGAACGGGCGCCTATTTCGTTCACTGTGTCACGTTAACGCGCTCTAACCGCCCTGACAACGCACGGTTGTTGGTTCTCATTCTTAAAATATACAGAGACTCTTGATTGCATTGCTACATGTGTACTGTAGAAGGGGCTACCATAGGTAGGCCAGAACCTTGGGGTATGAGTATGATGTATCGAACGGCAGCTCTAAACACCGAGCACAGCGAGGTGTAGAGCATACCTACGGGAGACCGTTATCATTGAGCTTGTCAAAGGTTTGAACGGCTTAAAAGAAACAGAAAGACAGTTCTCACGCACGCGTTCCTGATATATGCTATGCACTGGCAACCCAGACCTTGCTCGCGCGGATATGTAATCGCCTGTAATTGCGTCCTGGAAAGTGATGTCTTGGAATGGAGCACGGTGCGGAAAAGCAAGAACGCAACGTCGGCAGATAATGCACCGATATGCCGATGCTATGAGCGCGCCGAAGGAATACTATGTAGCAAGCGATTAGTATGAGTTAGTATGAGTTCGAAGGCGTTTTCAGTGCAAATACAAGAAACTCGTCATTCAAACATGGATACAGATGGGCAAACATTAAGGTAGACATTATTAAACAACAAACCGTGCATTAGATCTCGGGGAACTGGGTGGTGGCGAGTGGGTGACACTGAGGGTGACCACCTCGCCTCTAGAATTCGTTACAGGAAAATGCTTCCAGTCACCGAGCCCGTCATAAGCATGGTCTGGCGACCGTGGGGAGACAACGGATGATGGGCCAGAGTGCCTG
>QLPD01007958.1:0-22827 GCA_003314085.1 Hymenopellis raphanipes | reverse complement strand
ACGTGCTTCGACAGCAGGAGCGTATCCAATAAGACTATCTCTATGATTAGCAATGAAGGAGGAAAGAGTAAAAATGTTCGTACTTGTCGTGAGCGCAGGACGGACAGACACGACAACGCAATTGGAAGTCGGGCGCCTTGACGGTCTTCACCCAGCAGAACTGTTGCCATTAGTTGGAACGAATACTCGAAAGAGGTAGGACGTACATGGCATATCTTGACGTACACCAGATGCACCCATGCCGGTTCACACATGCCCTCCATCGGCTCCGGGAATCCTTCCAAGTTCTTACGAGCAGATCTCCACGCGCCAATCGACGACTTGCTCATGAGCGTGTCATACAGGGTCTTGTTGACATGCGCAAAATTGTAGACATCCAGGGGAAGGAGATGTCCAGCCACCTACTCAAGCAATTAGACGTAGCTCCTAGGGATCCCAGGTCAAGCTCACCTCGAGCAAGGTGTCAAAAGGCAGGTTAGTCAGCGTCGTATTTGGAGAATTCCCGGTTCTCTTCATAGAGCGACGGCGGCTTGTTGTGGTGACCGGTACGTTTTCCTTGTCCTCCTCGTTAGCGGTTCGCTTAAGGCGCTTGGACTGGCGAGGCGGCATGGTCGCAGGAGGAAGCAAGGAAAAATGGTCGTGGTGGTGGTAAGACAAGTCGTCAACAAATTTCCAATTTCCAATTTGCTGCCATTTATGGACTCACGTGGGCGCGTCTGGGTACCCCAAACACCCACAATGTCTAAATTCAATCAGACAAGCGGATAAACGTCCGCTTACGATGGGTAATCCTGGTAAGCGAGTCCAAGATAACCAAGGTTACCAACCGGTCTACATAACTCGCACTCGACGTGCTCAATATGCGCAGCCTACAACACACTTGTGAAGATGCATACATGTCCAAATTCTCATTCTCGGCTCAGGGAATACATGTATACGAATTGAAACAATCGCCCCGGAAGGAGACGATATTGTGCGTCAATACCGTCTCCTCCCCGAGCAATTGCAACGTGATAGCAATGGCGGTCCGTATTTGTATACTGACCACAATTGCTATCGCTCGCATGCTACTGGGCGTTATACGACATGGCGATACTGAGGCACCAGTGTCGTGTTCAATGCAAAGGTCACTAGTACGGGAAAAGGTCAACACTGGAAGTTGAGTTGAAGACATGTTCTTACTCGAGTCGTTTCCTCTAGGCTCAAGAATCGTTATCGCTCGACGGCACTGTATAAGCGCTCCTCCGCTTTCTTGGGCCTTGTCCTTTCGGTCAGTGAACAGCGACAAACTGAATGTTCCACAAACTTCTGGGCTGCCTCTCATCAGCATCTAAGTACGAGAGTTCAGTGCCATATTAACTTCACGGGATCAAGCGCACCTAAGTCGCTAACCGTAGGAGAGTCATCGGCACTGGAAGGAGAGATGAATCTGTAATTTGCTCTCTTCTTTGCGGATCCTACAGAAGTGAATTTGAGTATATGTGACCATAAAGTGCAAGGAGCGGCCAACCTAGGGGCTGACGCGGTGGGCCCTCTGTAAAAGGTTTGTAGACAGTCGGAGATGATTTTTTGAGCTCACCCGTCTCCGAGCTTGATTGACGGTCTGGCATGAAACATAAGCAACTACAACAACGGCGTGTAACATAAATTAACTCACTATTAACGGGTTTATCTTTGTTGGAATGAATATTTGAGTCCGATCATAATGCAGTGGGCAAGGACATAACTATTCAGCAAAGACTTACCCCTGATAGGTGTGTTGGGTGACGATGTAAACGGACTGTTGGTGCCCAAGGCATCCGGTGAAACGGGACGACGACGACGTTTGGTCTTGGGAGTTTGTGGAGACCGACCTTCAGAGTGTGAATCACTCTCCGAAGAGGAGACAATGTTACGTTTCCTTTTAGCGCGAGGCGTGCTTCTGGGAGTGTTCGGCCTTCTACGGCGTGCTTGCCTCGTATCATCAGAGCTGGAAGAGGAAATCTTTCGAGCCCGAGGCCGTGGAGTTCCCTTCACGGCAAGCCCATTGTCCGACTCCTCTACATGATGTTCAACAACATGGTGACGAGATCAAAACAAAAATCTTCCTCACGCGAAACACTGGGAGTTGTGGAGCTCGCCCTCTTCACCGATTGACGTTTGTTGTTTGAAGACAACAGAGACGCCAGTTTAGAAACCGCTTTCGTCATGGAGCGTGTCTTGCGCTGAGCAGTCTCCATGTTGTTATCCTCTACATCTATCCAAGTAAATGTCAGGACAGATTTCTCCTGAAGAATTTCCCGCAAGCCTACCGGATGGCTCCTGCACATATATTAAGTATCAAGATCTAACGCAGCAGCATAAACACGTACTTGCGACGGCTCATAGCTCCCTTCATCAAATTGTGAATCGCCGTCGTTTTCTATACCGTTATTATCTTCATCGCTAATGAAGTGTTTTCGTCTTGACGACGTCTTGCAGCGTGTCGTGGGTGGAGGCGGTGAGGTTTCTGTGTCGGATTCTGTCGTCTCTGGATCTGCACTAGTATCCGACTTCGTATCGCTTTCAGTCGAATCAGCGTCAGACGTAGTGGCGCTTGCAGGGCTAGCACCTACAATCTATGAGTGACAAGAGAGTGAAGAAAGACGGCCACGAACTGGGTTGCCAATTGGCGAAGGTACCCGCTCGGCCAACGCGATATGTAGAACCTAAGTTCGCCAAAAGATCACTTTGCGTGATACAAGCCTGTAGCCAAGTATAGTACGCCTTGTCGTCCATGTCGGGATGGTCATCATCCAAATTCGCGTCGGCGTCGTCAATGAAATCACTTTCATACGCGTCAGAATCAGACGTAGACGCTTGCGAGTCCTCCGCATCATCTTCATCATCATCATCTCCTTCTTCTTCTTCTTCCGCCTTTGAAACTGTGCGGTTATCACTGTCGCTGCCGCTGTCGTCGTCGTCATCGTCGTCAGATACGGCAATCCATACGTTTCCAGCAAGTTCTTCCCTCTCCGTCTGGTTGTACACCATGAGTTCCATGTCGTCCGCATACTGAGTCGCGCTGAGAAGTTCGCCAATGTCGCGACGGACCTCTTGATGGATCGGGTTTTTCAGGTGCTCCCTAGCAGCGGCGCAGAAGATGGGGAACTAATGGGTATGTTAGTGCGTCCTCACAACCACGAACCGTTTACACACCTTCCTCTGGAGGATAGGTTGCTTCAGTATCCACCTAAACCAGTTCTTGTCGCGGCACTGGGCAATCTTCTGCCCGAAATGCTTCTTGCCGAAAGGGACGATGAATTCCTTGTAATTATCTTTGGCGTGCTCGAGCAACCATGCTGTGTAGCGTTCCACTGCTGTGAAAACAGGCATGCGTCTCTGAGGTCCTCATTAACCTCTCATTTCAAATGAGACGGAAGGATACTCACCGACCGCGCAGTCTTGGCGAATTCTCTCTTGACATAGACCATGTAGTCCTCGGGAATGTCATTCAGCAAGTATCCATTGTGGCGGCCAAAGGTCACTCGGTGGCCTCCCGCATCCTCGCCAGTGTATCCCTCGAAGGTATCTGGGTCGTCCTCAGTAACCGAGTCGGGTATGATAATGACAGCTGTTTCGCGTCGCTCTGTGTTCATAACTGGGAGTTGAGAGACATTTTGTAAGCTTTATGGGAGAGGTTACAGCACTTTAAATGGACGCTGACCTGCTACTGAGTTTGGTGTGATGGTGCAGGGTAAGTTACTTTGGGTTAGGCGTGAGAAAAAAAACCGCGTGACGTCGACTCCAGTTTACCTCGGTTCGACGCGTTAGTTGCCTCCCCTGAGATTGATGGTTGGATCCAGGCTCCTAACCCAATACAGGCGCGTTTTGAGGATTACTCGTGTCGGACCCGTTCGCCAGCCAAGAAATCTCTTCCGTGTCAGAGCTCTGAAAAATCTCAATCATGATCTCTGCATTTCTTGGCCAGACGTGCGGCCTAGCAAAAATCCCCGCCCAAATCCCAAGTCGTGAATTCGATCGCGCGCCACTCCTCTACCACCATGCCGCCCGTTGCAAGCCGGTTTTGGCTCTGCGTCGCGTGTCAACAATGCACTACGCGAGGACGACGCGCTGTCTCCCCAGACCAGCGCATATATTGCACGGCAGGAGAGAGCGTCGTTGCATAAATCAAGCTTATTGAATCTGACAATCCCTCAGACTAGTAGTCTTATTTCGAGGGGTGGCCATGCACTGACGCTCAAATTCCCTAGTTCTATTCTATACATCGGTCCAGGTCCAGTTTACGATCCATCATAACGAGTCCCCGAACTCCTTTCGTCCGCTCTACTTCCAATCTATATACTAACACAGTTTCAAGTCGACCTCTGTGAAGCGCACCAGAATGTTACGCCACATCGTCTACTAATCATCTATCTCCTAGTGAAGGTGTGCGTCATAGACTGATCTGTGTTGGGGGTAGCATCTGCCAGAAGGCACATCGATTGAGCGCTAACACAGAATCGAAGCCAGACCCCCTACACGTCGGAGTTCAAATCGACGTTATCCCTGCATGTCCACCAAATGTACCATGCCTTGAACCCTACCAAGACGCGTCCTCAATTCCTTGTGGTCCGTCCCACGACACCTCCCTATATATCCTCACTCAATCTCACACAGGCCACATACTCTGTTTCCCATGCCTCCAAGACAAGCAAAGACGGGCTCAACACGACGGTCCCGACGTACGAGTCCAAGAGAACCATCATTCTAACTTGCGCTCGTCTCCATATGCGCAGCCGAGAACACATTTGTGATGAATGCATACATGCCAATCTCATTCTAGGGTCAGTGAGTACAATGTACATGTACGAATATACAAAGGTCACTAGTACGGGAAAAGGTCAACATTAGGTCAGAACACTTCTTCGTCTCAACTTTCCAAGTCCTGTTGTCTAGGCTCAAGAATCGTTGTCACTCGACGGAGCTCTGAAAACGCTTCCCCGCTTTCTTGCGCCTTGCCCTTTCGGTCAGTGAACAGCGACAAACTTGATGTTCCACGAACTTCTGGGCTGCCTCTCATCAACATCTGCGAATGCAAGAGAGAGTTCAGTGTCATATCCACTCCACGGGACGAAGCGCACCCATTGACTCCTCCCTAGGCGCAGGAGAGCTATTGCCACTAGAGGGGGAGGTGACTCTGAAATCTGCTCTCATCTTCGCGGATCCTACAGAAGCGAAGTTGAATAAATGCGGCCATAATGCGAAAAAGTGACGAACCTAAAGGCCGACGCGGCGAAGCCTCCTCTGTAGTGAACCATTTGTAGATAGTCGGAGAAGACTGTTAATTGAGCTCACCGGTCTCCGAACTCGACTGATAGTCTGAGGTGAAACATGAGCGACTACGACAACAGCTCGTAACACAAATTAACTCACTGGTAGCGGTTTTATCTTTTGTTGAAACGGATATTTTTTGGGTCAACATGACTATTCAGTGAAGACTCACCCCCCATACGCGTGTTCGTTGACGATGTCAACCGATTATCAGTATTCAGGGCATTCTTACCACGAAGACGTTTTGTCTCTCTCTTGGGAGGTTTCGGTGACCGACCTTCAGAGAGTGAATCACTTCCCGAAGGGGAGACAATGTTACGTTTTCCTTTAGCGCGAAGCGTGCTTCTCGAAGTGTTCAGCCTTCTGAGACGTGCTTGCTTCATATCATCGGAGCTGGAAGAGGAAATGTCTTGAGCCCGACGGCGTGACGTTCTCTTCGACAAAGGAGAAGCCAGTTTGGCAACCGCTTTTGCGATGGAACGTGTCTTGCGCTGAGAAATCTCGACGTTGTTATCTTCTCCAGCCGTCCGTGTGTCAGTAATGACTTTTTCTGGAGAAATTGCACATAACCTACCGAATAGTTCCTGTTAAAATGGTAAGTCTCAAGATCATAAACACGAGCAGCATAGGCACGCACCTGCGACGGAGCGTAGCTACGGTTGTCAAATTGCGAATCATCGTCGTCTTCGATACCGATGTTATCTTCATCGCTAGTGACACGCTTCCGTTTTGACCGAGTCTTGTGCCGTGCTTCGGGTGCAGGCGTTGATTCTCGTACAGAGTCCGTTTCGCTAACAGAACCATCTTCAATGGCTGCCAACTCTGTATCCGGGTCAGTGAAATCCGCGTCGGGCGTAGCATCATCCGTAGTGCTAAGATCTAAACCTTTTAGTGATATTGAGAGGGAAAAATGAAGCAACGAACTGGGTTGCCAATTGGCGAATGTACCTGCCCTACCAACACGGTATGTAGAGCCCAAGTTCGCCCGAACACCACTTTGCGTGATATTATTCGGTAGCCAATTATAGTACGTCTCGTTGTCGATGTCGGTATTGTCGTCATCCAAATCCACGTCTGCGTCGTCAATGAAATCTTTGTCATATGCGTGAGAATCAAAGGTAGACGCTTGCGGATCCTCCAAATCTTCATCTTCATCTTCACCTTCTTCCCCCGAAACTGAGCCGTCATCACTGATACTGCCACCGTCGTCGTCAGATACGGCAATCCATACGTTTCCAGCGAGTTCTTCCCTCTCTTTCTTGTTGAACACCGCGAATTCCATGTCTTTCTCATACTGAGTCGGGTTGAGAAGGTCCCTGTCGTCCGCATCTCGAGTCGCGCTGAGAAGCTCGCCAATGTCGCGAGGGACCTCTTGATGGATCGGGTTTTTCAGGTGCTCCCTCACAGCGGCGCAGAAGATGGGGAACTAACGGGTATGTTAGCGGGCCCTCGCAACCAAAAACCGTTTACGAACCTTCCTCCGAAGGATAGGTTGCTTCAGTATCCACCTAAACCACTTCCTATCCCGGCACTGAGCAATCTTCTGGCCGAAATGCTGCTTGCCACAAGGAACGATGAATTCCTTGTAATTATCTTTGGCATACTCGAGCAGCCATGCTGTATACTTTTCCACTGCTGTGACAACAGGCATGCGTCTCTGAGGTCCTCATTAACCTCTCGATTCAAACGAGACGGAGGGATACTTACCGACCCCGCAGTCTTGAATTCTCTCTTGACATAGACCATGTAGTCCTCGGGAATGTCATTCAGCACGTATCCCTTGTGGCGGCCAAAGGTCATTCGGTGGCCTCCAGCATCCTCGCCAGTGTATCCCTTGAAGGTATTTGGGTCGTCCTCAGTAACTGAGTCGGGTATGATAATGACAGGTGTTTCGCGTCGCTCTGCGTTCATGACTACTTGACTCGGAGTAGCTTCAGAGTAAGCTTTCTCGGAGAAGATTACAGTACTTTAAATGAACGCTGACCTGCTACTGAATTTGTTGGTGATGGTGCGAGGAGTCAGAACCCGTGAGAAAATGTTGACGTTGACTTGGACTGACTCTAGTTTACCTCCACGGACCCTGGGGCCTAGGCGCCGTCGAAATTGGCCAGACCCGTTCACTGTTCAGCCAAGAAAACTCTTCCGTACGCGTACTGCCAAGAGCTCTGAAAAATCGCCCTACCATTGCAAATCCTTTGCGAATCGTAGGAATTCGATCGCGCGCGGCCCCACATATAACGCGCTCGTCCCAAGCCGGTTTTTGCTCTGTCTCGCGCGCCAACAATGCATTGCGCGAATCCCACGCAAAGAGGCCAGCGCTTGGCAGGAGATAGCATCGTTGGCATAAATCAATCTTATTGAATCTGACAATTCCTCAAACTGATAGCCTTATTTCAAGGCATATTCCCTTCTATTTTATAGATCGGTTCAGATCCAGTTTACAAGCCATCACAAGGACCCATAACGCGTCCATGAACTCCTTTTGTCAGCTCTACTTCTAGTCTACTACTACAGTTTCAAGTCACCTGCCAGATGACCTCGGAGAATGTTACGCCACATTGTCTACTTAATCATCCATCGCCTAGTAAATGTATTCGCGACAGATAGACCTGTGTGGAGGTAGAATCTCCCAGAAGGTACATCGAGCCGTAGTCTACCCCTACACGTCGAGTCGGAGTTCAAATCGACGTTATCCCACTAACCATCACCTCCAGCATGTCCACGAAATGTAGCATCTGCCTCGAACCCTACAAAGACGCGTCCTCAATCCCCTGTGGTCTGTACCATACTTAAGACCATCGATATCTTATGTATCCTCACTCAATCTCATGGCACAGGACACATACTGTACTATTTCGACCATAGGTTCACGTCACAGGTCACAAGACCTTGTGATGCGAACCTAATTGTAGTTGGTCACTAGATCACAAAGGGTCATGAACATGTCCGAAATTAGTCACAAATTTGACTTTTACCTAAATTTTGCTCCTCCAGCCTGTTTTTGGCAGTTTTTGCTCCCATTTCATCTTGTTTAGCATGAAAACAGTGAATTTATGCTATTCAAGTAGATTTACAAGTAAAATCAAGCTCAAAACTGTGCAAACTTAGAAATTTCAGTGAACATAATTTTTTTTGGTCACATAGTTTTAATCAGCATGAACATGACACTCAACATGTTCATGAGGTCACAGGTCACAACCTATGAACCTATGGTCGAAATAGTACAGTATTCTGTTTCCCATGCCTGCAAGGACACATCTTCAAGACAAGCAAAGACGGGCTCAACGCGACGTGCCCAAAGTGTAAAGCCGACTTCGCCTTTGGTGCGTAGTTCAAGCCCTTCAGTGATCATCCATGCATCTAACTTGACACCGTTAGTTACTCCCGACGTACGTTTGTCCTTCTATTCCACGCTCCTCCATCGTTCAACGACGGTCCGCCTAGGCCACCTTGGTGATGCGGCCTCTGCGCAAACACATGCACGCCACAATCCGCAAGGTTTTTGTGGACATTGACACGACTGAGTTTGAGGATCTCAAAGCTGCGCACAAGAAGCAGGCGGACGAGTTGAAGGAGGCAGAGAAGCGCGTCAAGGAGCTGGAAAAGAAGTTAAAGAACTCGGAGACAAAGTTCAAGGCAGCAGAAAAGCAGCTTGAAGATTCAGTCCCGAGAGGGATGACTGGGAAGCGTCGGAGGATTGTTGACTCGGACGATGCAGATTCTGATGGCCCCGCACAAAACGTGGTTTCTGGTATTGCACCACAAGCCATCCGGAAGCCTACAGATGCTTCAGAATCATTTAGCTGGCTCCTGAGGCCTAAGACCTGAGTGAGCAACAATAGAAACTAAAGTTTGTATGATATCCAAAATAGCAGTACAAATACATAAAGAAATGGCGATAAACAGCCTCGAGCTTTCGACAAGTAATACTTTTTCCAAAACATAGTAAGAGTATACTTTTGGCCATGCCTCGCAACTCATGCCTCTCCTGCCAACCCCTCAACTGCGACAGCAGCCTGCCATACACCCATCCGCCTCACCAGTCTCAACGCTGCGGGTGCAGTGACTATACCTACTAATAAGGGAACAATAATGACAGCGAGGAAAAGTGAGAAGAGTAGGGTGATAGGTGGTTTGATAACGAGGAAATAGAAAAGAGCATGATAAGACGTTGGGTCCGAGAACATGGCATACGTGTTCTTATAGAAAGACGTTTCATCAAGTAAAACGTTATGGACAGGCGGAAGATGCGTTGAAGTAAGGTTCGGGGTAGGTTGCACCTAATTCATTTGAGCCAGTGTCCGACATATGAGAGATGAGAGAACTCACAAGAGGAGTCTCCTCGTCTGTAGGTTGAGCGCGAGGGCGAACGAAGATTGGAGGTTTTCGTCGGAGTGAGGCGGAAGGGAAATGAAACTTGGTTTGAAGGTGGAGCTGGGAGGAGATGGTCATTGACACCTGACGCAAATCAGGGAAAGACATACCTCAAATCGCGATAGCAGACGAGCAAAAAGTAGATCGATAAAGCACAGCAGGAGCCCCAGCGGTAGGACCATCAACAGCGTCGTCCCGAGCTGCGGAAAGCGTTAGGACGAGTTGAACATGACGTAAAGGTAGAGTCAATGGGAATCATAATGAACCCAACGAGATGTGGAGGAACGACAACGGCGACCCAGAAGCATGCATAGGGAAAGCGGACACTCACCAGCGTCAATACAAACAGGCTGACCCACGCTATTAGCGCCATCGGAAAGTTGACGAGTAGTAGGTGGACCAGACTCATGTAATACACCTTCTTCCGTAGCGGGCGGAAATAGCGGCGGATCTTAGTCGTCCAATTGGGCCTATGAGGGCCAGTCTGTCCATCGACGAGTACCCGACCATCTACGCCTTCGGTGGTAGCCTCCGCAGCGGGAAAGTGATCTCGTCTTCTCAAATGAGGTTCTCCACAGTCTTCATCCTCGCTATCGACATCGACGTCGTCAAAGAACGTGAATACCGTTTGCGCTAGGGAAGGAGAACCAGAAATTGTGGACCACATGCTGCCACTGCTGTCGGATCTCGTTCGCGTATGTCGCTGCTCGCCATCTGAGGGTCTGCGATGCTGCGGGTGTGGTGAAGGTGGCTGGAGAAAGGGTGTGGTTTCATCAGCTTCAGCCCCAGAGGAGAGTTGCTGGTGAGAAGCAGTAGCATGCACACGCCTAGCGCGGCGAGACCGCCTTGGAGTGGGGTAGGGTGGAGGTGGATCGTGTACTGCCTCTGCATGTAGCGGAATGGAGGCGGCGGTATCGTGGGTCTCGTTGCCGTGCTCGTGCTCGTCAGCAGCGGTCATGCTGTTCCCGTCTTCGCTTTGGTGGTCCAGATTGGACAGAGGGTGAGAGAAACGAGCGACAATTATAGTAGAAACCGAGTCCTAGAGTAGGTTGACCAGCAAACGTGGTCGTTGACAGTCGTGATGGTGGAGCAGTTCCAAGCCTGCTTTAGAAGGGCCGCGACTCTGCTGCGAATGGAAATCAATCTGGGGTTAGGGTTACTTTACCCGGGTTTAACGCCACAAAATCCGCTCTCCTTCTGCTTCTTAACGACAACCGGATCAGGTGCTACGTCCATCGATGTCTCTTGGATCTGTTTACAAGCGCGGTGCCTGGTCTCCCCAAGGACTTACTTTGCAGGATGTAGAACCCGCCAAGTAAGTATTCCACACGGAACCGTTGGCTAGACTCATGAACTGTATTGATACTACCCCGCATTTGAATCTGGACTTCTCCACTACACTCCCAACCTACATGTAGTCCGCCGGAATTTGTCTTTCGAAGTCAAACAAACTTCAGAGTATTGTGGCGTGTAAAGTCTACTTGTCGTGTGAACTTGTTTCAACTCTTTCCCGTCGCGTGCCTCTATTATAACGACCTACTATGAACGCGAACACTATCTGGATCCGTGGGATTCTTATGAATCTGAGAGACGGGTGGCTTGTTCTCTTATCGATTGAACCGATGATGCCTGTGCCTGTACTTATCTCTTCATTATCTCTCGTTACTAGTTCTTCCGAGGTAGGCGCCTAGTCAAGGTCGGGAATCAGTGTCTGTACCGAATGGATCTGACTTCCCTTTTGGGTCTGCTCAGCAACTCAAACTCCGTCTGGAACTCGTTACACATGATGAACGCACCCTGGATCGTCTATTGTAGTTTGCATGCATCTATCACCGTATTTGTACTGCGTTTGAATATCTAATCAGTGTCACAGAGGGAAGGGAACGGTTTTTTGCGCCGCATCGGCCCCGTCGCGAAAAATTTGTATGGGCCAACAAGATCATCGTCCGAATCGACGACCCTCTGACGCTTCCCACTCAGCTGTTTCGAGGCTGCCTCCTCCGACTTCTTTTCTGCCGCCTTGAGCTTTGTCTGCGTGTTCTTCAGCTCCTTTTCCAGTTCCTTGACGCGCTTCTCCGCTTCCTTGAGCTCGCCTGCTTGTTTGTTGTGGGCAGCCTTGAGCTCATCAAGCTCAGTCGTGTTGATATCCACAAAGACTTTGCGAATTGTCGCGTGCATATGCTTGCGCAGAGGCTGCATGACCAAGCTGACCTAGACAGACCATCGTTGAACGTGATGGATGAGCGTGGAGCAAACGAACGTACGTCTGGAGTGACTAGTAACAGTGTCAAGTCAGATGCATGGATGATAACTGAAGGGCTTGAACTACACACCAAAGGTGAAGTCGGCTTTACACGTCGGGCACGTCGCGTTGAGACCTCCTTTGTTTGTCTTGGAGATGTGCCCTTGGAGGCACACGAGACAGAATATATGACCTGGACAATATGGGCTTTCAGCGAGGATAAGGAGGCGTGCACGAACCACAAGGAATTGAGGACGCGTCTAGATAGGGCTCGAGGCAGATGCTACATTTCGTCGACATTCTGGAAGTGACCGTTAGTGGACAATGTCGATTTGAACTCCGACACTCGCCGGCGTCTCAAATTTCGAGCTTCGAGCTTCAAGTTGAAACCATACTAACAAAAAGCGATCAATATTTATATGCGACTCTACTCTCTATATTACGGAATCTGCTTTCCAAAGCCTACTGATGAGAGTAATACACTATGTTACACAATACAAGCAATAAGAACAACGGGATATGGTATAGTAGAGTGGTACCCGGAAGATAGGATGCCAAGAATGAGAGATGCAGGAACAAGCGGAAAGACGAAAACAACACATTGACACGAGCGCAAAGAGGAATTACCAGCCTTTACCCTTGGCTTTGCGCTTCTTGTCCTTCTTCTTCGCCTTCTGACGTTGCCTCTCCTCGTCGAGTTTCTTAACAGTAGAAGCGGAATACGCGGTGCTGTCATTTTTGCGACGCAAATGCTCGGCGTAACGAGGATCAAGATCGCGCAGCTCTGACACCACGAGCTAGAGGTGGGAGAGCGTCAGAATAAGTAGGAATGAGACTGCAACTACATACCCGAACAACTTCGTTGAACCGTGCCTTCATTACCATCTGCACCTTCTTGTTCTCCCGATTTCTGCAAACAGCGATTAGTCGTTGAAGATAGGCGCGACATGAGATGACTTACGCTGGGCAGCTAGCGGAGCCGCATCCACAGAGGTATGGCTCAAGCCAGTCGAATTTCTTGCCAGTTTCGAACTTGGCCCAGAATCCGTAGAATCTATGCGCGTCGATACCGTCGAGCCCGGGGCGCTCCTCGTCGCGGTACAGTGACCGATCAAACGCGGATCGCGCACTGCCGAATGGAGGGTATGATGCGTCTGATCTGCGCGAGAACTTCTGATCGTCCTTCGCGAGCTTGGCGAAGAAAGCAGCTACGTGGGTGTACGCGCACTGGGGATGAGTGGTATCGTCGGTCCAGACCAAGTCATCAAAAGTCTTCAAGAAAGACATGATATCGTCAACTGACACCTCTGACCTGGGGCCAGTGTAGTCCGGGGAAACTCCTGCCTCATCATAGGCAGCGTTGCGCCTAGGTGGAGGACGGAAACCGTACCCGCTGGAGCGTCCAAACCCACGACCACCGAAGAACATGAAGGGGATATCATCGTAGCCGTCATCTTCGTCGTACTGATATTCATACTCTTCGTTTTCGTCGTCTGGGTCGGTTTCGTCCGAGTTGGCACCATCCGCGCAGTCAGCGACCTCGCGATGGAACCGACCGGGCGAGGTGTTATATTCGTCGCGAGTCTGCAGAACGGTGAGCATGGAAACAAAGGTGAAACGAAAGACTGACGTCTTCGTCCATAAGGACATCGTACGCCTTTTGGACCACTCTGAACCGCTTTGCGGCGGCTTCCTGATCATCAAGATTCTTGTCGGGATGCGCCTCAACGACTTTTTTGAGATAAGAGCGCTGTAGAGCTTTCATCAGAAATGCTAGCCAACAAGGAAAGAAAGCAGACACGTACCCTAATCTCCCCAGTACTAGCACCCCGCTCGACACCTAGCACTTCGTAGAAATCCATGTTGGGGCATGGGTCTTTCGGTACGCGGCGGCGACGGGGGCCACCGCCGCCATATCCTCCGCCGCCAAAGCGCGGGCCACCATAGCCCCCTCCGCCTGCGGTGTAGAAGTAGTAGCCGCCGCCGCCGCCTGACTGTTCATTGCCCATTTTGACTGAGTGGCGTAAATTTCGTGCTCGTCGTTCTCGTTAGTGCTGCGGCGTTGCCCAGATATATGAGCAGGAAATCAGCAGTTCGGGACGTGTCGTTGCTGTGAGGGAATGGGATGGTCAAGATAAGACCGTGATGGTGGTGGAAGAGAAGCGACAAAGGGCTTTTTCCGTCGACCAATAGTGTGAAAATGTGAAAAGACGCCAGAGTGCAGGGTCGCGCGGTTCCGCATTACGTGAGCCATGCTGTCTCTTCAACTTGTCTCTCACGCTCTCTCCATCTGTACACTTGTCTGTCTGTCTGCGATACTCGAATCGGTATTCAGAATGTCTATCCAGTTTTATTTTCTCCCTCTTACATACGCGTTGTCCAGCAGCAGGCTTAAAGGCGCGATGATTTTAAGTTTATCTTTCGGCATACTTCATTTTGACTAATCCTCGTGCCCTCCTGGTTGTCAGAGCAATGACATTGAATACGGCCCAGATTGTGGGAGCATAGTTCGGCGCTGCGGGTAAGTAATAAGAGTAAGAAGGGCGCCACACATATTCTCCGAACGAACGTGCAAGGGCAATTTAGAACACACTTTTAAATGCATGATTATGGCGCTTGGAAACAAAAAGTGCGTACACTGTGTTGTTGAAGCCGTGATACATGATAGTGCTCGGTGGAGGATTGTGATAGGATGGATGTTCACTGTTTAGTCAAACATCCTTCTCGAAGTATCACCTGACGGACCTCTCCGCTCATACGTCTTCAATTCAACGGTTTCTCTCTTTGATAAGGCCATCCTGTTTGTGTCATCTCCATTGCCTACAATATCCAGGTCGACTTAGTCCAAAGATGCCACAGTACCAGAGTAGAGAGGTCCGAGCAGAGAATCTCTAAGCACAAGAGCAAGATGTCGACTGCACTGTATCAACGGCAACAAGTTAAAAAGGATCGTGGAGAATCATGGATGGGTCTTCTCTTCCGTGAAGATCATTCAACAGGTGGATCCTGCGCGGATGTCAACGAACATGGACAGAACGAAGACTTCAGTGTACCTGTCGTCGGTTACCCTCCTTCCCACCATTGCGGCATGATAGCGGGAACGTTGTGCCGGTTGTCGTGAGATCCCAGGGCCATACGCACCAACAGTTCAAGAAAAGTAATGAGTCGTGAGCAGAAATTAACGATGGAGTTCTGCTGGCCCACAGACGGCAGTAGCAGGAGAAGCAAAGCGTTACCACAATATCTTTGTTCCGGCATCGTGACGACCGAGGGCCTAGGGGATGCCAGGAACCAATATCCCGTACATTCAAGATAGTTATTCATCTGGACATCAAGGAAGTATAATTGAGAAGTCTAAGTGAACAAACCCTTTACTATGATGACTGACTTGCCTGACCACAGACGCCCTCCAAACTAGAATCAACATCTAACGCCAAAAGTCAACGAAAATTCACATTATTAGAGACGGGGTGCCTTACAAAGGAAATGAAATCCAGCCTCGCGTCAAGAACTCAGTCGTTCGTCGGCTCGTTCTCGCGCGAAATATCCCGGATAGCATGTCGCCAGTAATATGAACGTTCGCAGCCACGATTCCGCGATACATCTGCTGCGCAACGTACTCCGCCATTGACTTTGGTCAGTGCCGTCAATATCCAAGACGATCTTGGGTTTGCCGGCATTCTCGGTCTCGTAGGATGCGGTGTGCATGGTCGGGGGAAAGAATATATTCCATAGAGCATCAGTTGGAAATGCAGCGCGCCGACGAGAGCGACAAGGGCGTGTTTTCCGGGCGCATAGCGGCTCGGATGGTCGATATCGATGAAGGATAGATACCCCGGAATGGAAGACACAAAAAAGATCTTGCTGGTGCGGTTTTGCTTTACCATGAGATTTGACAGAGCCAATGCTGTCCAAAATTCGACCCACGACGCCTCCCGCATGCCCTGCGGTCTTCGTCCATCTGACTCTCTACGAAGAATGCGGATATGATACCCCGCCGCACGCGACTACCACGTCGCGGACATGGGACGTATGCAGCGGTGGATTCCCAGACAGTGTCCAGATTATAAGAGTAAGAATGAGGTGATATCTAGAGTCCATGCCTTTATAAGTGCACAATACGGGGTTCAGAAACCAGAAGCACCTTCAGTCGTTCCTCGGCGTCTTTAAATCTTGCTCATAGCGCCCGACGATAGAGACGTGTGCCTCCCTTCTGGACTGCTATCATTGCGATAGACCGAGCCTGTGACTCGAGCTACTAGCGCCAGTCAAGACAAGCAGAATAATAAATCGATGCACCTCACCAGTCCACTCGGATTCCATTTTTTACTGACTGACAACATCGTGAGGAGAGCATCGGACGCCATTGACGATTGAGGTCAAGGACAAGTTTGATCGGTCCGAAATAGCCGACGCGACTTGCTTTTAACCGTCACGAATATCCTGGAGGCTTCTTCAGCGCTCTTGAACGCGACTCTCCGGTTACGGGTCCGGGACGCGCAACAGACTCTAATAGCAACCTTGGATATAATCTTGGACATGATCATGATGAACTTGATAGCTGATGGTACAGGAGAGACTAGCCTGCGCGGTAAATTTTCTTTTACCTCGAACTCTGACATTATACGTCTCTCTTGAGCTCCGACCAGGACATGCCACGGACCTTCTTCCTTGCTGCGTTTGGATATATATGAACGCCCCGTCAACGGGTGTCCGTGGCGACCCCCGTTTAAAGTTGATATCCATCTCATGCAGGAGTATGTATCAAATGTAATGATGGGAAAGGCGAACTGATTTCAGCGGTCAAAGCGGATGCAGCGTAGTAGCGTCCTCCCACCATCGCCATGCGAGAAAGCAGCAGCAGGTCCTTTTCGCGTCGTATGGTGCTTAGTGTCCGAACCCGGGCTTACATCCTACGCGCTACGCTTCTTCTGTCTGTTGTCATTCCGATATTCTATGTTCTGCTGGTGATGAAGTCTGTGTGGGAAGAGTTGCCTATTGTTATGTTATGCTTTGGTGGCATCGCATTGCTGCAGATTCTGAGGTCAGTTCATGTTGGCGAACTATCGACATACTGACTTTGGATTCAGCGCGTTCGAGACGAGATTTGTATGGGGTATTGTTGATCTGGTGTTGGTGTTGGCTGAAATGGGTACAAGTGCGTGCGGTATATTTCCCTCGTTCATCGCCTGATAGGTTTGCTAGTGGGATTTGTGATTAGTTGGCCCATTACATCCCGCTATTCAGACCTATCCTATGTACCGTTGGCGACTCAGCTAGCGTGTTACATTCTGGTGCTTGCTACTGCAATTCTTATTTGCCTACAACTCTCCTGGAGAATAGCTGCAACATTTATGTCAGACGGCAAAAATTTGACGGTGCCGTTTGATCTTCAAATCGGCGCGCCACCGTCTCGGAAACGAACTTCCATGGACCTTCTCGTAGGCACGTTTATCTGGCGAAGGCTATTTATGTGAGTCCTTACCAGCAGTTCCCTTTCCTGTAACCTGACAAGTACATGCCTAGGCGCGAATCGAGGTTAATTCGTATTTTCCGCGGATGCTTCGCAATCATTATATTCGCCTTATTTATTGTCTTCGCATTTACGAGCATCGTGTCTCGTCCCTTATCAGAGCAAGGCATGGGAATACGCGTCAAGACCTACAGGACGCGAGAATTGGACAGCAGCATTACAGACCAGATACCGGTAGACCCGATGTGGAGCGTCTTTGTGACTGTAAACAATGTAAAGAAATACTTCTTTATTTTCAAAATTCAGCTAACATGCTGATTATGCAGTATGGCGAACTTCCTGATTACACAGAACATGACACGCGCGTAAAAGTCGACCAACAGTATATTAACAAGACTGGTATCCCTGGGCTGTACTCCCGGGCATGCGGCCATTTGGACACGAAACTCCAGAATAGCGCCATTCGGACTGCTTACAACAAGAACATTACACCTTTTATCTTCGGCTTTTCGTGCCCTAGCACTCTGAGTCTGATCGGCTATGCAACTCGATGTAAGTAACGTGCATCTGAGCGTGAAGCGTGCTGAGGAAAGGCATTGAATTCAGACTACCCTACGCCTTTCTACTACGATACCACGGACACCCCAGATCTTCTCATTACCATTAATTTCACGGCCTTTGGCATCTTACCCTCCAGCGAGAACACAGTACCGGGTTTCCGGAAGTCCCCAGATTCTGTCTCCGTCTTCATAGGAACGGTGAATAACACTCTGGACGTTCTCGACAACACACAGGCGGCTGTTTTGATGCCCGGCCAACATCTCATTAGCGGTATGGATGCCCATATCCGACAACGCTTCTCGGGGAACAGTGCGGCGACCTTTGGAATCGCAAGCCTTAGCAAGGTAAGTCCCAAAGTTTGCAATACGATGACTAGCTCTCAATGATCTGCACACCAGATGCGCACCTTTGTCGTCGCTGACCTCGTTGGTCTCATGCCAAATCCTTCAACAGATATACCCCGAGAAAACAACACCGCGTCGTTGTATCTGTACATGTATCCGCACCGCGTATCGGAATGGACGATAGTAGCCGATACACAAGAAGATACTGTCCTGGGCGGACTCTCCCTAGTCGGCGGTTTCTGGACATTTGCCAACGGATTGGTCGCTTTCATCTTTGGTAGCAGATTGCTCCTTATATTTTTCGGTATGAGTTAGAATACGCTGATCATCGAGTCTGTTGCTTAAGTTTTCCTTACAGGGATCAAACCGATCTCACCATTTGGGTTGATACATCGGTTCAAGCGCGTTGAGCTGACCGACTCGTATCCGCGCCTCATGTCAGATGATGGAGGCTCCGCAGCTGAACGCGGATTAATGGCCTTTCTACGCGATCACGTCGTTGATCTTTCTGTGAACGTTGCCAATACGAAGAATGTGGCGGGGGTGGATAATACGGAGATGGAGCCGCTGCCTATGCATCACCGGTCGGATACAGAAATGGAGGAGGCAAGTCTATACTCGCGCGTGAATAATCACTCTCCCACAACCAGATGGTTCCCATGTGAGTATAAAACATCTCTATCTCTCTCTGTCATGTTCAAGTTAGCTTCCACCAGGAAAACGAGCTGCCATCGGTCCTGGTAACTGGCTTTTCTGTGTTATCGCTTTCGAGAAGTCAACTCGAAGCGTGTGTGGATGGCACAGGTGGGAGCGTAGAGGAGGATCAACTGAGACTGTGTACAAGTACTGACTAGCGGAGATGCATATCCATGTATTTGTTACACCTTGGCAACCTCGACAGTTTGCTTTTATTTGTCTCTACCGTGTCTCCATTTACTCAGGATACGTCGATTATGGGACCTTGCCTTGTGAGCAGGAGCCCGACTATCTTTGAAACGAACGCATACTTCTATAAAGCGACTTCTGATCAATGGTTTCCTCGTCAAGTTTCAGCCACGGCGATATGCACGCGACGAGGACAGTGCTTTGCGGACTTTCAGTAGAACAGGGTAGATGTTGTCATCCTTCTAGAGCACCACACCACGATACGGTGAACTGGAACGGCACGATGTACGCCATCGTCAAAAGGTTACTAATGTTCTACTTCACTTCGCCGCTCTTCGTGCTCGCTTCTTCTCAGCCATGCCCGCGACTTTTACGACACCGCCGTAGTTGCTGCTAGGCCCTCGAGCCTTGACAGGAGCGTGCGCCTTTGAGCCGTACCCCATATCTATACCGACAGCATTTCTCGTTCCTCCGCAAACATGATGCCTCAGTCTAGGCCCGTACTCACAGGGACTTCAAGAAGCCGCATCGTGGTAATGGGTCTTCACTGTGGTCGTTCAGTCCAGGGATAACCGTCTTGGACCAAACTGGGTGGCAAATTGGCGAGCCCAAGATGAAAGTTTCGGTACTTACTTCAGTAATGCTTTTGTAGCCCAACATTCTTCCGGACATCAACACATTCAGGCGATACAGGGTTTCCGCGCATCGTATGGGTCGAGAAGACGAGTGGGTTGAGATCTGTGGCGTTGTCGGTCAAGATTCAACAGGCTTAATGACGTAATCTTCGACCTTGACCTCAAACCGCCACAACTGACTGAGAAATATGGTACGTTCTCGAAAATCCTCATCGCCCCAATGAAACGATTGCCCCCTTTTCAGGGATACGTCAAAGCTTACTTCATTAGCTGGGATAAAGTCCAAGCCAACCTCAATATTCATGATCTTCAGGACGGCAGGCTCGACCGCGCATTCCTTATTATCGTTCAACACGTTTTGGACTACGGTGGAGATGATCACGTAGCATTGGCGGATCGGTTTCTGCCACCAGATGTGGATTATGGTCAACGTGGTCGTGTGGGTGTCATAATTCGGGGATGGCGTCCAGTGCCTAGTGAAACACCTGAGGCACTCAGCGAGGAGGAGACGCCCTTCCCAGCGTATATGGATTCACTCCGATCATACCTAGATGGTCCAGAAGTTGTCAGACTTGTCTGATTAAATGGTGGCCTTTCGCTGCGCATGGAGTCACCGCCATACAGTCAGAAATTATCGTACTTTTGTTTTATGATAGAAATTTGCATTTGTTGGACCGGACAGAGCGGAAGGGCGCACAATCCCACTGAGGCGCGATAGAATGTATCCGGCCGAGCATGCAAGGACGTTATCAATGAAACGGGGGGTTAGATTTTGATGAACTATCATCTAGGCCTACAAGCATGGGCGACGTTGACTTCTGACTCTACAAGAGTCAAAGATTCGGATGGCGAGGAACGATACCTGGTTAAATAAGACTGAAATGCTGCGACTCGGCATGTTGTACCTTCCTTCAGGTTTTATCGGCGATGGACTGTGCTTAGAAGAGAACAGATCTCGTCAGTAGTATAAGCGTTTAAGTAGGCAAAGTTCTTGAATTGTCAGTGTGAAACTGGAAGGTAAATTACGAGGTTCAAGCGAGATGACGCATACATCACGATTCGCGAAGTTCGAACAATTTGACCCAAAAAGGCACTACCAGGGGTCGAACCTGGGTTATGGGAAGGCTGCGCTCAGAATCCCATGTGCTGCCACTACACCATAGCGCCATGTGTGTCCATCTTTCTCAGACTGAGCCAATGCGACCGGTACCTGACGTTGGCTTAATTTTAGCAAATGTCAACTTGATAAAAAAAGTGACCGGTTATCGATACAAGCATACACATTATTCTACACTAGTACACAAGTAACCTTGTGCTGCAACATGGGGGAGGGACTTGAACTCTATCGAAAACATTAGTCTCTGGAGCGATCGCGCGCTGTGCCTGAGGTGCGACGAGAGCTTGCAAACCATGAATCATGCCTCGAAGATCTGGAGTTCCAGCTAGGACTGGGTGAACGGAATCTTTTCTTGGGCGGCTCAATTCTGTCCTCCAACGAACTTGTTGCGGCCTCCCTTCCACGCTTCGCGCCTGACAACGAGAGGTGGTCGGATATCACTTTCCGTTCCTTCTTTAAATCTAGATCCAAATCCGCTTCCTGCTTCACAAAGATTGGACTACCACGGCCCCGCAGGTCTTCCAGTTCGCGCTTGAGAGCATAAACCTGCATCTCCGCTCTAACCTTACCTGCTCGGATGTCGTTCATTTCTCCAAGCAGACGTTTCAGCTCCTCGATCTTTTTGTTGGCAATGGCAATATCCTTGTCCCTCTTCTCTACGCCTGCTGCAAGACTGTTGGCCTTGGAAGAAGAGGCAGCCAACGCGCTCTTAACCTTGGTGAATTCCGAATCATCAACCCGGATGTCGATGAAGAGTTTTCGGATGCTGGGGTGAATGTGTTGCTGGAGATTCTTCGCAATAAGGTTCGGCTGCCAGAGAGGAGTCAGTACATGGCGAGCGAGAAGCGGATAGAAATGCACGTACGTCGGGGGTCACTGCATGTTAGGAGACAGATAAATCAGTACTCAGACAGCCGTCAATAAAATCGACGTACCACAAGGAAACGTTACGCGGCACGTCGGGCACTGTGCCATCATGTCTTTGCATGAGCGCGCGATATAGACCTGTAAGCATGGCAGACAAAAGACATGGCCTACAACGTAAGTTATTCATCAAAGAGGCTATCACGAGCTTGAAAGACCTACCACATGGGACAGAGACGGCATCTTTATACGGGCTGACGCAGATGGCGCACTCGGTAGAGGGCGTAGTGGTAGCCATTTGAGACTATGATAATGGGCGATGAAGAGAGAAGGCGGAGGAGGGATCCGAAATGTGGGAGAGTGAACGTTGAAAGAAATCCTTTCATCTGCATCCTTTATAGTTATTTGCCACGGTGCAGACATGCTTTGATCCCAATACTTCCTTATCATGTACCGAACCAACATAAGGAGATAGAATTCATCAGCTGACTCGAGACTGGTCTTGCATTGGGCAAAGGACCAGCCTGTTTGGTTATTGAAGCCGAGCAATGAGGCAGCAACGATGGAACAAGCTGTTTAGTGACTTTTCTAGTGAGCTGAAACAACACGAGGGACAGGTTTAAGCTGGAAGAACGTTGACGATCTGTCAAGATGACAAGTTTGAATGTCGCAAGGACGCGCTTTGATGTACGTAACACGTATTTTCATCGGCGCTCACGGACCGGCGTTGAAAGGCATCCATCCTCCACCATAGCAGCGGCCGTCCTCGGACAATCTAGGCTTGATGGTGCAGACCTGTCCGCAGATTCAACCGCGTCGGTCTCAGCGATTCTTACCTGCATATCTCAGGTCACACCGTGGTTTGGTCGCGTTCATGCGCCAACATATGGTTGATTTTGGATCTGTCCAAGGATTGGACGCCTTCGACTCGCGACAAGAGCAGGACATAGAAATGGGATGATACGGACTTCACTTCAAGGACAAGCTTCCTCGTCCACAGATTCCATATCTTCGACAGAGGTACCTTCGCCAGGACATAT